>JAEANM010022551.1:0-11580 GCA_017656035.1 Myanophis thanlyinensis
TTACCCAGATATGGGAGGGAAATTCAATTTTCCCTTTTTGCCTTTCAGTCCCATCTCAAGAGACCATCCAGGCAGAGTTCAGCGACATCCTTGTGCCGTATATAAATTGGTTAATAGTTTTTTACTGCTGGTATTTTAAAATGAATTTTTAAAATACCAGCAACGTTCTTTGTGTCATTAGGTGGTAGCAATGATGTTGTATCAGTGTATACAGTATACATTGTGCACTTGGGATCTTGATGAAGATATGTTTTTTTGGCTTGTTGCTGTTATTCTCAAACACAAAAATGATGCTAGGATTATGCTTTGGTTAGTTAGCACCAAATAGTCAATAAAAGTTATTATGTTCCTGGTGAGAATAACCCTCTATATAAAAAGCTATTACGTTTAGCGTTTAGATGTGTGTTTGTTTTTTTGAAATTACATAAATCCATTCTGGATTAGTTCACTTAAGGGCACAAATGAACTACTGATATTCAAATACAATCATGTATTGTTTTTAGTTAAAGATTTTTCAAAGCTACGCTAGATTTTCTTGCTTGCCATCCTAAATTGGGCAATGTCATGGAGGTGATTGGCATATTGGGCATGCTCCAAATGTCATTTTAGCCCCAAGCAGGTCTGACCTGGTTTGAGGTTTGAGTAACTTCCTCAGTCAGCTCACTCCCTGATGCACGCGACTGATTAACCTTATCAGAGTAACAGAGTTGGACTGTTCAAGCAGGAGAACCTATACCATTCAGACAAATGGCTGTCCAGTCTCTTCTTAACAGCCTCCAGTGATGGAGCACCCACAACTTCTGAAGGCAAGCTGTTCCACTGGTTGGTTGTTCTCACTCAGGAACATTCTCCTTAGTTCTCCACTAGGTTGCTTCTCTCCTTAGTTAGTTTCCATCCATTTTTGTCTTGCCTTCTTGTGCTTTGAAAAATAGTTGATCCACCTACCCCCCTTCCTTGTGACAGCCCATCAAAGAAGGGAGGGTGTGAAGGATTTCTTTGGACAGGGTTTTCCAATCACAACCCATTTAATTATCATGTCTGCGACGTCCTTCTCTATCTTTGTAGTGGTTTTGGTTGGCTGCATAGAAGAGAGAAAAAGGAGAAACAGATGATGGCTGGTGCCACAGTGATGCCAACCCTGAACTTGTTACCCATAGGGAGGTGATGATAGCCCTTCAATCTCCCTTGTGGTGGCCAGGAGATTAAAGCAACAGCAAAAGCAACATGGACACAGGTCAGCTGAGTTGACAAACGAATGGCTGGGGAAGGAGATCACTGGGTTGGCTATGTTGCTGAACAAAGCCAGTACCGTAATTATTAAACAGAGAGAGAGAGAGAGAGAGAGAGACAGAGAGAGAACTGCATTTCCTGAATTTCTGTAACTGATGAAATAAAACTTCACCAAAGAGTTTTTCCTAACGTCATGGATGAGGCACCCGATTCAGTAAAGAATTGCTACTTAGGAAACCCTCAGAAAACCTCCAAAGAGGAATGAATAGTGTTCGAAGGGCTTCACATTAACCACAAGTTACAATAACCTTTCAAGATAGATGAAGGTGTCAGGCTTCCACACAACGTCAGCAACAACGTCAGTCCAAAATGTCCTTTTAGGCTTGACAGAAGGTTGGTATCTTATACCTGCTTATCTTCAGCGATGCTGATGGAGGGATTGGGCAATTTGGATGTAATGAAGTCACAGGAGAGGAGAGAGACTTGAATGGAGGTGAATAGATATAGTTTCTTTGCCAACAAGTTAGGTGAACCCACTGAAACTAGAGGCTCAGACTGCTTTTAGTCATTCTGGGAAGTGGGGGTGGATAGACAGACACAAAGCATACTTGCATCCAATCATGAATTAAGGAGGGAATCCCCGTAGGTAGTAATCTTGCTTGTTTTTAAGAAAAAGGATTTGGAAATTCTTTGCCAAGAGTCATAACCAGTGTCAGTTGTTTTGCCTCTATCAGTACCCTAAACTAGTGTTTCTCAACTTTAAGATGTTTGGACTTCAACTCCCAGCAAAGCTGGCTGGGGAATTCTGGGAGTTGAAGTCCAAACATCTTAAAGTCGCCAAGGTTGAGAAACACTGCCCTAGACAGATCAGATTAGAAAATCAATTCCATAAGAAGATTGGAACTCTACTTTATTGAGAAAGTTGCGACCCTGATTGTACGTTATTCTACCTTCTCCTTAAACCCCGGTGAGTAAAGGAGACATCTCCCTGAGCCACTTCCAAATATTATCCTGCATCCCAAGGTTTAAGTTGGGATGTCCATCCCTGACAAGTTTAAAACCTTATGGACTTCATCCCCCAGAATTCCCCAGCCAGCCATTGAAGTCCATCAGCCTTAAAAAATTTCCAAAGTCCGTCGCTTTTGCTTTAAAGAACTTTTCCCCCCTTTTAGCCTAAATAACGTTTTTTGAATATTTTTGTCAAGGACATCTACGCCGCTCTCTACCATCTCTTGTTTTTCTGTAAGATGGGCAAGTCAGACCCCCCAGCAGCTAGATTTATAATGGTTACATTTGTGGCTTTTTCGTTCTTATGTGCAAATGTTTCTTTGTTTTTTTTCTCTCTCCAGAGTTTGCTGTAATCTACCAAGTCTGGTTAAAATGAAACTTGATCCATTTCTCTCTTATTCTTTTTTTTTTTTTAAATAAAAGTTCATTTTATGATACTTTTATTGCTGATGCTACTTTTCTTGTACATTTTAGCAGAATAATATTTTAATTGTGTTACTCATTGTAACCCTGCGAAGGCAGGCCTTACAAAATGCAGGCTATTGGATCAATTAACCTTCCCCCCTCCCAACCTTTTCCTGGTTAGTTTATCATTTTTTCTTGAATTTAGCCAATGGGCTGCTGTCTGAGGTAAAATACACCTGGAGGATACCAAATTGGGAGAGGCTGCTCTTTGTTCTCTTACACAATGCTTGGTTGTAGTCTTTCTCATCCGATCTTTTGTAGCTTCTGCATTTTATGCTTTACAAACCATATTAACTTTTCATTTATATTTTAAAGTGTGATAAAGTCCTGGTTAAATTCCCCTCCCCACCCTGCACAACTTATTAAAACTTCCTCATTTACACAATTACAAAGGATTTTTGCATACACCAAAAAGTAAGGAGAACCTCAAATGGAGGCCCTGGTTCTGTGGAAGTGCAAAATTTTACTCCTTTTACCTGTGCAATTCTACCTCATCAAGGGTCATGACTGCCTTGCAAGTGTTTGATACAGGCCAAACGGAGTGGATTGTTTTGAATAAGACTGATTGATTCTTTGTCTATTCTCTGGAATGAAATGCATGGGAGCAGCTGCTTTGCAGTGTGTCCCAGGTTATTAGGCTGTTGGGCCGGTCCTGCTCGCTTTGTTTCCCATAGTGTGTGTTTTGTGGTTGAAACCACCGCCAAACTTGTAGAGGAGGAAACCCATGAGGGATTAAGAGGTCAGTCTGCATTCTGAACAGTTTCTGTATGTGTCTGAATACAAGTGTCAAAGCTACTTGCTCCTGTCAGTGTCATTGGGAACCCCTGGAGGGTACAGGTGGAATGTGGTTTCCCCAAGGAAAAGCTAGTTCCCACGGACGAACATTGCTCCCCTGTGATGGAAGCCTTCAGAGGCCAGTGCTTGCAGATTCTGAAAGGGTGGGCAGGAAAACCTCACTCCCCATCTTCTGGCCTCTATCTCTCGTAAGATTTGGGGAAAGCAAGACACGGTGAAGCCTGTGTGACTTTCATGGACCACGCCTGGTCCATAAAGGCACCACATTCAACAGAAGAAATCAAGCTTTGCATGCAGAAGAGTTACTCTTAAAGGGAGATGCAGGATCATTGACAAAGACCCTGCTGAAAGCAAAGCAAAGAGTAAGACGTGAATGGTTTGAGTAGATGACCTGGCATAAGGCAACGTCTTAAATTCAGTTCCAATGAATTTCATGAATTTGATGAAACATAACAAATGTAGATACATTTTTCCCCTTGGAGCCCCTTTGCCAGAAGCAAATAAGATAACTAAAAGTCCTAGAACCATTTTGGCTGAGATAAAGCTGTGATAGTGTATTGGATTTAGACCGGGTGAAGTCAAGTTCAAATTTCCAGTGAGCCATTGGGCTCGCTAGAAAACCTTGAGGCAGTCAGTCAGGATAAAGATACATATGAAAAGCAACATGTCCATAAAATTGTAGCTTGGCAACTGCTGTTTAATACATATATTGTACATTCAAATGAGATAAGTGTTTTCAGACTTCTGTTTTCAGGAGTTTAACCAATCCCACTGACTTTGTCAATGGAGACTCTTCCTGAAGAAGGTATCTAGGACTTCATTTTTGGGTTGGGGTACTACAATGTATGTTCTGTCTTGAGATGGCATGGAAATGTCAGTTGCCACACAGAGTACTTTCTTCACTCAGAACCTTCCTTTCCATCATTAGAGGTATGTCAGGTGTCCAGGAGGTCTAACTCTACTTCACCTGAGTTAGCTAGAGTTTACCATTGCAAGCTTTTAGTAGGTCAGTAAAAAATAGTGTTGTTCCAGGAAGATTTTTTTTTCTTTTCTCAAGCTGAGTGCCATTGTAAATTCTTTTACTTACAATCTTATCCATTGTACCCAAGCTTGAAGAGGAAGGCTGAATGAACACCAAAGTTGTACTTCCTGATTACCCCATTTTATTACTGATGATCTCACTGAAAAATGCCTTATAAACTTTATCATAGGGGTGATGGACATGTAGCACTCCAGATGTTGCTGAAGTTGATTCTCAACTCCCTCCCTGTTGGCTATCTTGCTGAAGTTCCTGTGACTTGTGGTTTAGCAATGTCTATAGAACCAGAGGTTCTTCGCACCTATTTTAAGGGGATTAGAAAAGAAACTTTCTTTTTCAATTAAGACATCATACAGACAATGGGCAACTAAGTCAATCAACTAAACAGTGCCTGATCTCAAAGAAACCTGTCCTTCACTTTTTATTCAGCTGACAATCCTGATTACAAAGTTAACTTTATTTAAATAAATAAATAAATATACATGCAAGCTTTGTATCCTTGTTTTGAAGGCCAAATAATGTGATTTGTTTCCATACAGAGGAGCGCACAAACTTGTTGCTTGTTATGTTTCAATATGCTCTTTTTGAAATTTTTCTTACTTTTGGCATGTTGACACAAGAATGTTCTGCCTGTGTCAAACTCCCATCTTTCCAAAGAGTGTAAAATGTTTGTGGTTCTCAAGCCTTAAAACCGGCTATACTAATACCATTCATGATGCAGTAGTACCCCATACTTTTTTATCCATGCAAAAACACTGTTGCTTTCATTACACCATACTACTTCATACAGTTGTTAATTTTACTTGTATTCCACCTTTATTATTTTTATAAATAAGTCAATGTGACAAACATATCCAGCACAGCTTCCTTCTATTTTCCCCACAACTCTGTGAAGAGTGACAGACCCAAGGTCACCCACCTGGCTTTCATGTGTAAAGTAAGGCTACAACTCACAATCTCCTGCTTTCTACTCTGGTGCTTTCACCTAACAGAAATAGTTCTAGCTTATAGTCTATATGCTGTCTTAACAGTCTTTCTAACCACATATGCATTTCCATCTAATTTTTTTTTTTGCTTTTGGGCACGTCCACCACATGTGATATGTGCCTGATATTTGATTACATTTCCTATATCTGGTGGACATACTTTTCAACATTTTTGCTAATCTTGCTATAAAACATTTTATATGAATTTCCTTTATACATAGTTGCCATCATCAATTTATAGTTTCTTTTCCAAAGTTTTTGCCAATTATCTAATTCTATGTTATATAAAAAAAAAAAAAATTGCCCAAAGTTTGCATTTTCAAATTTTTCCATCCTTTTAAACAAACCTTTAAATGTTTCATTATAAACATTCTAGCAAGAACACAAATTTATTTACTTGCTCTAGTTATTTTCTTTTCATTTAAGTCTAACTTGAAATTGTACACTCATTGGTTCACTCATTTTTCTTATGAAATAATAGCCTTTATGAATTATCTGATTCATGCATCTTCTTGTATCACTGTCTGACATTCCCTGCAATCTCTCAGGTTCTCAGCCAGCAATAAGGCATTATATGTGTACAGAAATATGCATATTTTCACACTTTTAATCTTACCACAAGCATTCCTAATATATGTATCAAATATATGTTAAATAACCACTGGGAATTTCACTATTCCCTGCTCAGTATTTAATCATTTGTTCAAAGCATTTTCATGCATTCTTTATTTCCAGTAGATACTATTTTTACTGGGTTCATCAAGTAACCTTCAACTCTATACTTGGTCAAAAAAATTCCATAATTCAAATCTGTGTTATCACGTGTTTCTCTAGATCAACAAATGTGCAATAAACTTATGTTCTCACTTTCATTCATTTTTCAGTGATCTGCTGAAGAGCAATAATCTGCACAATTTTAGTCTAGCATTAAGCCAGACTTCATTTCCCAAAATTTATGCATTGCCAAACAGCATCCAAGGGAGTCTAAATCAACAGATTTTTCTGTTTGTACAGGGAGACAATAACATTCTTCCAATTATCAAGAACAGATCTAGACTTTAGGCAGGTTAATTAAGTTGAACAATATATCTATGCATTATACATATATTAACATTGTCCAGTTATACTGTCTACACCTGCAGCCTTCATTCAACATTCTCAAAGCATTCCTCATCATCAGGCCCTGGGTTTTAACAGAGCACTCATTTCATTTCTATTCCTTGGCATACCATTACCATTTCCATATAAATCTTCAAACTATTCCTTCCAGCTTTCCATCACTTTAATTTCAACTCAAACCATGTTATTTTCAATTCCATTAAATCTATTGGGGCTCCTCGTTTAATCTTCTGCACCCATTTTCAAGGCAAGTTTTAATTTTCATCAAAATCATTCTGCATTTTTGTCTCCCACTTTTCATCTCAACAATTCCTTGATCTCTTTGACTATTTTCTTTGCAGCTTTTTCTTTCTAATCACATTATGCCGTATATTTTTTCCCGTCCTGCTTCCTTCCTTCCCTTGCCTCTTTTTACTTTATCATCTGCCAAGCATCAAGCATCCGTTTTCAAACTTCCTATTAGCATAATTCCACAAATTTCTGTAGCACTCAGTAACATGATTCTTCATTTTGTTCCACATCCTCCTTGATTATGTCCACTTTCCATTCATTACGTTGGAAAACTAATCTTTCTTCCAATACTATTTTGCATATATCGCCATTCTGCTGGTTTTTACAAATTATGTTCCTTTTGTAAACTTTCACCAATGTTAAAGTTACCATTAAATAACTGCTTAAAAACAGCTATTCTGTTTTCTACTCATTGTTTACTAAAGAAAGTATCCTACCATTTTTAAATATAGTTATTCCAAAGAGTCAGTTTCTCATGAGAGCTATGGTCAAATTATAATTTCTTTCCCTAACAATATACAAATTTGTTGTCTTTTTCCCTGTTTCTTTTTATTCTTTGTTAATTTTAATTAATTTTTTTCTTACTTTTAATTGTAGTCTTGAAGAAAATCAACTTTAAAAAAAAGAGACCTGAAGCACAATTCATACTTTTTAGCCCTGTCATATTACTATTAAATCTGCAATATATCTCCATTTGCCTGCCTGTACCCTTCAATATCATTCACTAGGAGATCAGTCAATCTTCATTCAGATCCTTCTTCATTCTTGTAGCTGCACAGATGTACAACTTCCTTCCTTCCTGCCTGCCTTGTCTGCCCATATGCTGTAGTACTCTAAATGCAAAGTGAAAAGGGCATGAGTCATTGTTGTAAGGGCTTCCTAGCCTGAAAAGGCTGTAACTGACACACCAGCTGAGCTCCCATATTTGCTGAAACCAAAGGTTCTGCAAGTCAAAGGTGAATCCCAAGATTCTTATTTAGGGGGACTTCAATCTAGGGTTAACATGAGAATCAGAGCCAGATTGTAAATCTACACACTTTACTAGTGTTGGAAGAAATATCCATGTGGATTCAGTTCCAAGTGGGGAGAAAGACACTGGAAACATGGAGACTGCTTGGAAGGATGGTTTTATTGGTGGAGCAAGTTTGAAGTCCTGGGTGAAAAGGGCTGAGATGCTGAGAGCCCCTGGGTTTTATGCCCTCTGTTGGAGTTTGAATTTGAGCTTGTGTTCTGATTGGTTGTCAGACTCCCATGGTGCCATGCAAGGGTAACTCTATAGGTTGTTCTTTTGAGCCCCAAGCTTGGTTGAATCTTGCTGAATGATATAATCTCCCAAGGGACCATGTGGAGAGTTGGGCAATCCCATACTGGGGCTAGGAGCCTTTTAAGTTGCAAATAAAGGTAGCTCAGTCTATTATCTTCCAAATAAAGATCTGCCGGTGGTGGCAGGGGGCTAGGGCTAAATTTCTGTCTCAAGATTTCATTTTTCTGTTTCTCTTTTAGGGGAAATATTCTGCCTTTTAATATTTTCATTTTTCTAGGAGAGGAGTGAGTTAGGGTTAGGGTTAGGGAAAGGTCTTCCAATGCTAGAATTAAGTTTAAGCTTATTTTGCCCCATCAAGTACAGTGCCTATCACAGTTTCCAGATGCTAAATAAGGGCATGCATAGCATTTCTAGGATACAAATGAATATAATAAGCATGCTGATAAAATCTTATCTCAGAATGATAGATGACCTCCTCTATTAAAATAAATAAATAAATAAATAAATAGTAGCTTTATGTACATGTTGTGGAAATGTAAATTGTCTGGGCTGTAGCAATTAGTATACAAACATTCATAATGTATATGAGAGGGTTAATGGCTAATTGCATTGCTGTTATGCCTTGATCCCTGATGGCTTAAGCTTGTAAGAAAGGATGTCTATCCACTCTAAATAATGGAAATGTATAAAAACGTTCCTTTAAAACAATGACCCACTGTTTATTTTTATTTACTTAGTGTATGGCATCCATAGAAGTCATGTAATCATTGATATACAACACTAATAAAATACACTACGGGTAATCCTCGACATAACCACATTTGGTTTAATGGCCATTCAAGGTTACAACGGCACTGAAAAAAGGGATTTATAATCATTTTTCACACTTATGACCGTTGCAAATCCTTACAGTCACGTGATTTACATTTGGATGCCTGACAACTGACTCATATTTATGACGGTTGCAGTGTCCCGGGGTCATGTGATCTCCTTTTGCAGCTTTCTGACTAGCAAAGTCAATGGGGACAACCAGATTCATTTAACAACCATGTTACTAATTTAACAACTGCAATGATTCACTTAACAAATGCAACAAGAAAAGTTGTAAAATTGGGCAAAACTCACTTAACACATTTCTCACTTAGCAACGTGAATTTTGGCCTCAATTGAGGTCATATGTTGAGGACCTCCTATATACATATAAACACAAATATAAGTTTATTTAAGCATCAACAAATGTACTGTATACATACTGCATGTATGTATGTATGTATGTATGCATGCATGCATGCATGTATGCATGTACTGTATATAAAAACTACATGGGCAATACAATATGCAAAATAAAATATTAAACTAAGATAAACTCATAATAAAATCAACACAATATGGCACCATAAAATCACAATAGGATAGATGTTATAATTCGATATCTAAGGAAGCTAACTACCTAATTGTTTCTGATATGGCTGTGGTGAGATCATCACAGTGCCTTGAAATTTCCTGAGGAGACATTCTTGAACTGTATGTATTATAGACGTATAACATCTATCTATTGTCGTGATGCACCTGTCGCATTGCGGGCTTTCGGCCGTTCCTCACTGAAAGATCTTTGCCTTAGTTCTGGCATAGCCTGTATGGTTCTATTCAGGTAGCTCCATATTTTTCAAGGTAACTGCATTCCTGGAAGTGGTTTTGTTAGATCTGCTTGGTTATGTTATTAAAGGCCGCCCATTTTAATTGCCATTCTTCATCTATTCTAGATCATAAGACTATGGTATGTTATCTCAAATTGGTTTCCTAGACTTAAGCCTGGTGCAAGGTAGAGAGTTTAATATTTTATGTATTGGTCAATCTCTAAGAGTCTCATTTTATTTATCTTATTCCAATCTCGATCTGTCCAGTATTGTTGCCTGCAATCAGGAGGAACAATGTTAGGACGAACAGGAAGCCATGAGAGTGTGTAGATTTAAGGGTTCCAAGTATTATTCTCATTGTTTCACGACAAGTGACCCATTGTAAACCAGTGTAGTAAAGTCCACTGATATGGAGGAACTATTTTCACATAAACTAGTAAGTGGGGAGAGAACTTTCTTGTCTACTTCAAATCGTCCCAAAAGTGCTTTTTCAAGAAGCTTCTTCAATTTCTTGGCTGGGAAGTGAAACATCTAAGAAAAACCAGAAACTCCAGTTGCCTCTTGAAAAAGTACCTTTGGGACAACCATGACCTGGATGACTGAGTATCTCCATAGATGTCCACTTCAAATCAGTGTCTGCTGGAAAGGGAGGAATTGCATCAATGGCATCTTTCAGAGAAGAATGGTTGGCTAGCTTTGGTGGTCCCAGTTCTGCTGTTGTCTTCATTTATTTGGCTCCATGGCTATTCAAACCCATATGATTATCTGTCTCAAAATTTCAACCTGCCTGATACCACTGAAGCTTAAAACATTCCCTTTCCTCCTCTTGCTATCTTGTTATCTGCACTTTTTTTCCCCGTGATGGAATTTGAGATTGGGTTGAGAATTCAGTTTCTAATTTCCTTCCAAAAATTAGACCATAAGTATTTTAGGGGGGGGGGAGTATATGTCTGTAGAAAAAAGAGCAGTTCTAAGAAGAAATGAACTACATATATCAGAGAGATGTGATTATAGGTGGTTTTATTCTTTGAAATGATAATGTATGCAAAAATAGATTTTTAAAGAAACATTGCTTTTGATATTTTAAGAAAAACAGTTCCTAAGTTAAAAGCTTTATTCTGTTTTCCTGTGTTTTACATTGCATGGAAAAGTTTGGGTTTGCCTCTCTCCAAAGGCCAAATGCAGGGTGGGGATTGTTTCTGAAACATTTTCTCCACCCTGTCTCTATAGTTGGCTTTAATCCTCACCTGCGGGCCTGTCTCATAGAGGATACAAATTAATTTCTCTTCCAGATTCACTCCTGGACTCCATTGTGATAATTAGACAGTCTTTTGCTGTGCTAATTTACCACATTGATTGGGCAACTGTTACCTGCTGGAGGTAACAGTTCTGCCAGGATGTAAAAATAATGTTCCTGCTTTGCAAAGAACATGTATGTGCGAACACATGATTATGGTGATAATCAATCAATCAGAATAGAGCTGAAAGGGACCTTGGAGGTCTTCTAGTCTAGCCCCTGCTCAAGCAGGAAACCCTATACCATATCAGACAAGTGGCTGTCTAGTCTCTCCTTAAAAATATCCAGTGATGAAGCACCCACAACGTCTGAAGGCGAGCTGTTCCACTGGTTAATTGTCCTTGCTGTTAGGAAGTTTCTCCTTAATTCCACATTGCTTCTCTCCTTGATTAGTTTCCATCCATTGTTTCTTGTCCTGCCCTCTGGTGCTTTGGAAAATAAATTGACCC
>JAEANM010022552.1:0-11580 GCA_017656035.1 Myanophis thanlyinensis
AGCAATGGTCAAGCGGAGATCATGGTAAAGTTGGCCAAAAGTGCTTTGAAACATATGGGGGAAGGGGACTGGCAACAAAAAATAGATGCTCTACTTTTGGTGCAACATGTCTCCCCCAACTCAAAAACAGGAAAAAGTCCGGCCAAGCTGTTAATGGGCCAGAGTCTGAGAAACAAATTGGATAGAATACACCCCAACTATATCCAAGAGAACGTTCCCGATTAAATAAACAAACATAAAGAATTCGGAATTGGGGATAGATTTACTCAGAGGGCCCTTTGTGAGTACCGGGAGAAATAACTGCTATTACAGGTCCCCGGTCTTATCGATTACAGGTGCAGGATGGCCAAGTGTGGAAAAGACACTGGGACCAGGTCCGTAAATGAGTGGAGAAACCAGAGGGGGAACTCCAATGGGACCAAGGGACATTGCCAACCCAAGACCCTGAACCCTTTCACTTAGCTGAAACTCCGGATTGTTCCAGCTATGCCTCCTCAGGGTTGGGCCCAGCCGCACCCGAAACAAAGTTCCTGAAAGTTCCAGGGGCTGGGCCAAAGGCGGCAGCAGACCCGTCCTTACAGGTCGCTGCCGCAGGAGAGAATGAGGTGTGCAGATCCAGTAGGGTCCGGCAACGCCCTGTTTACCTACGTGACTATGTCACGAGTTGATTGGTTAAGTTTGTTCTAGGAGGGGAGGGGTGTAGTATATCCATATAAGGAAGTGTCAAGGAGTGGAGCTTTGGTGGGAAGAAATCAGAGAGCGGGAGAATCCTGCTCTCTGATTGGTTCAGACACGCCAAGGCTACAGTATAAAGAGCTGTCTTGTTTGGTTATTTATCTATCTTGCTTGGAGTGACTGGAACGTGTAAGAAATAAAGAAGATCTTGTTAACGAACTCAAGCACCTCTGTCTCGTCTTTGCCCACAACAAAACACCTATAAATGCTGTATGCTTGTGTTTCATACATAAAAATGTTGTTATAAATTAATTATATGTTTGGAGTATTTCACACGTTATACAAATGTCAGTCATTTTTAAAGACTGAATATCAAAAATCAAAAAAGCCCCTTTTTAGAGTGAATGTACCTTGGTGGTAGAGCACATGTTTTCCATATTGTAATATGTCAAATTAACTCCTTGGCATTTCCAAATAAAGGTAATAAAATGTAAATTCAAAAAGTCTAATAGGAATCATTATTGACAATGCTGGACTAAATGGACCAATGGCATTACTAAATATAAAGTAGCTTCTGGTTTTCTGTGGGGAAACCTCTCTGCTTGTTAGACATCCATATAAGTATAGAAAAAATAATATTTCTTAGAGGCTTTCTTCTATTTCAGTATGATAGTCTTCAACTTATAACAGTTTGTTTTGTGACCATTCAAAGTTACAACCACAGTAAAAAAAAGGTGATTTATGACAGTTTTTCCACAATTACCACTTTTCAAGCATCTCCATGATCATGTGATCAAAATTCAAAAAGCTTGGCAACTGGCCTGTATTTATAACTATTATTGTGTCCCAAGATCAGTTGCAAACCATCTGCTTTCTTACAAGTAAAATCAATGAGGAAGCCAGATTCACTTAACGACCAGGTTACTAACTCATCAACTGCAGTGATTAACTTAACAACTGAGGCAAAAAAAGTCCTAAAATGGAGCAAAATTCACTTAACAAATGCCTCACTGGGTTCAATTATGGTCATGTCAATACCTGTAGTCTTTTTTACCAAATCTGACCATTTACACCACAAGTAAACATAATAATAGTAAGCAGCAACTAATCTTTTAAAACAGCATGAGTAGGTAAACACGGATTGCAAAAGAGATTAAATTATCTGAGAAAGTGAGGAGAACTAAAATGGAATATATAGCAAATACATATGACAAAACAACAACAAAATAAGTGTTCCAAAAATTATTTTGAAAAAGAAACAATTGTTTGGAGTGAAAACAGAAGAAGGCAAGTTGCCTGAAATAAAATAGGTCCAAATAGAAATTTGTCCTGAGAACAAATTTCCCTATGCACATCAACTTTTTCTGGAGAAAATGTCTCCTACAAACTAAGAAACGCCTTTCTCCCAGGAGTAAAAGACAATATATGATAAAGATCTGTAAAAAAAAACAAAAGAGGAATGCCATTTATAGTCTGCAGCTGAAAGACTTTTCCTTCAGATTTTCTCTTGCATTGAAATATCTTTTTTTTTTTAAGTTCCTTGAAAACTGGTACACTTAAAGGGATCTTCCAAGATGTGCACTGGAGCTCATGCATTATAAGCCAATAATTTTAACTTTATTTGCAGAATATTACCTACTAGCTATGACCTCTTGCTCATTTCCCCATTGACTTTCTTATGGGAAGCCTGCAGAGAAGGTTGCAAATGGCAATCACATAGCTGTAGGTTGCTGCAACTATTGTAATTTTGAGCCAGTGGCCAGGTGACTGAATTATGATCACATGATTTCAGGGAGGCTGTGATAGCTGCAACCTTGAGGACTGATCATAATGCATCTTATTCAGTGCCACCTAATTTTGAACTTGTTGCTGAATGAGTGGTTGTAATCCAAGAACTACCTGTAGTGATCAATCTGCAAAATAACATTGATTTCTAGGTTTCGAACAGCACCAAAAAAAAGGGAATTAAAGTATATGAACTTATCATGATGTCATTATGAAATCAATTAGCAAAATGGAAAATTAACATTCAAAAGGATTCCGCATATTGCACAACTGTAAGCCTCCCATAGGTGAAAAAATGAAACCTTATTTTCTGTACTAAGAAAAATACAAAGTAAAGGAGGTATCCAAGATCAATTACTAGTACTTCATTCTGTATGGTTAAATATAAATTCAGAATGTGATACTATGTGCAACTTGAAATACAAAATAGCATTTCTGGTACCTGGGCCTCTTACAATTTCTTCATGCAATAGCAGATCCATAATGCTATTTCAATCCATTACTTTATAAGAACTGGTTTTGGAGGAAGGAAAAGTAAGCCCAAGAAGATATACAGTAAATCTGGTACATGAGTAAACATCTGATGCACTGTAACCATATTATATTCACAAAAATCAATGTATTAATGTATTTATTTGTACATACATTCTGGAAGAGTTACTTCAAAAAAATGAGGATCATTTGTATGAATTGTTTGAAACACATATTAAAGTGATTGAACTAGTTATGGAACTATTAACTTAATGACTGAATAGAAACGGACATGCAGGTAGTCCTTGACTTACAACCATTTGTTTATTGACTTTCTGAAGTTACCATAGCATTGAAAAAATGACTTATGATCCTTTTTTATATTTATGACAATTGCCGCATCCCCGCAGTCATGTGATCAAAATTGGCATATAATTGGCAACTGGCATATAATTATACAGTGTCCTATGTGATCATCATTTCTGACCTTCTGACAAGAAAAGTCAATGGGGAAGCCAACTTCATTTAACAATTGTGTTACAAACCTAATAACTACAGTAATTCACTTAACAATCATGGCATAAAATGGAGCATGATTCTCTTTACTACAGGTAATCCTCAAGATACAAATGTAATAGATAGAGCCTGCCAATTACATGTGTAACCTGAGGAATCATTAATTGGATCACATTAAATGAATGTGATCCCTCCCTGCTTTCCCCAACACATTTGTTAATCAAATGTGCAGGTGGTTAATGTGCACATTAGTATCTCAGGGTGGGGAAGACCATGGGGAACCAAGTGCTAGATCAGGCCATCTGCTTCAGACCACACAACTCCTCCTCTGAACCATTAAGATGCTTCCCTGGGGTCCCCAAAATAGCTTCCCCCTTATCCTGCCAGCTCTCCACAGGCACTAGATCTGTGGAGACTCACTTACTGTATTTTTCACTCCATAAGACCAACCTGACTATAAAACGCAGTCTGGTTTTTAGCCTTCACGCATCCCATTTTTGGCCTCCATGCCCCCTGTTTTGGGCCTATTTTTGGCCTGTTTTCCTGGAGTAAAAAGGCCAAAAATGGGCTGAAAACAGGCTGCGCGGAGGCCAAAAACAGCCAACAGGTGGGGGCTGGTGGGTGGGTGAGCTTTCGGCAATATTCACTCCATAAGATGCACAGACATTTCCAGCCACTTTTGGGAGATAAAAAAGTGCATCTTATAGAGTGAAAAATACGGTAGTTGGTGAATATCTCCATAATCAAATGAGTTGTCTCCTCTCCAGCCTCTCTGCTGAGGTTTCCTTGTTTTATCCCAGAGTTCCAAAAGCAGAGCAGAGAGAGCAGAGGCAGAGCGGGACAAGCACACCCTGCTCAGCATGGTTGACTCACCGAGACTGCCTGAGCAGGACACCCAATCTGCTTTTGGAACACCAGGCATCTTCAGTGAGTCTGAAGAAGTGCAAAATATCCTGAAGGTTTCCATTCTCTGTGCCAAAAGGTTTTGCCACAGAAAAATGGAAGCCTACAGGGGCACAAGATCATGTCCCAATGTCCGTTCTCAACACAAAAGCTTTGGCTGCAGAGAATGGTGGCCTGCAGGGACACAAGATCTTGAACTTCTTCAGCTCTCTGTTCTCTGTTCTAAAAGCTTTTGCAAAGGGTATGGAAGATTTTGGGAGTGTGATCTCATCCTACTTCAGGCCTCCATCCCCTTTGCAAAAGCTTTTCTTGTGGAGCATGGAAGCTGATGTAACGCGAGATCACACTCCGAAGTCTTCCCTTCCCTTTGCAAAAGCATTTGAAGAGGAAAATGAAAGCCTTTGGAGATCCTGCTCTTTTTCAGCTCTGTCATCTGCTCTAAAAGCATTTGCAAAGGGATGGAAAACTTCAGGACCATGATCTCATGCTACTTCAGGTATCCATCTCATTTGTAAAAAGCTTTTGTTGCAGAGAATGGAGGCTGAAGTAGAGCGAGATTGCACCTCCTAAGTCTTCCATGCCCTTTGGAAAAGCTTTTGGTGTGGACAATGGAAGCCTTTGGGGATGTGATCTTGCACTTCTTCAGACTGACCAAGACTTCCCGGCATTCCAATAGTGGATTGGGTATCCTGTGCAGACAGTCTCAGTGAGTCAGCCAAGTTGAGCAGGGTGCCCTTGTCCCACTTTGCCTCCACTCTTGGAGCTTGTGATCAGGCAAAGAAACTACAGCAGAGTGGCTGCAGACATTGCATGATCATTGAAATATTCACAAGGTGAGTTTCCACAGGTCCAGTGCCAGTTAGGTCCCCAGAGAGGAGCGAGAATAGGCAGAAGGAATGTTGCAGTGTCTCTGCGATCGATCGTGTGAACAACTGCCATGGTGCTGCAACATTCGTGACTTTGTGAATGTGTCATAAATACTTTTGAGGGTGATGTTGTAACTTTAAATCATTGCTGAATCGTAACTTGAAGATTATCTGTACTGTCTTGATTAGCAATGTGAATTTTGGGTTCAATCATTGTACATTGAGGACTACCTGTAGAAGAATAGGAAACATCAGGAAATTGAACTGGAAGGGAGACTTCCGGAAAAGCAATGGCAAACTATTTTTAAGATACTCAAGAGTGCCAGTAAGGGCTGTAATGTTGATGCTATTATTCTTGGCATAAATGATCTACCCCAAAGACATGTACAGAATGATTCTGTGCAGAATGATTTCCAGAGTTTGGGGTATGAACTTAATAGTATAAAATGTAGGATTATTTTTTCAGAGGTCCTGCCAGTATATAAGGAACAAAAAGGGAAAGGCCAGTGTTTACTGGAGTTTAATGTATGGCTAAAGGAGTGATATAAAAAGGAAAGCTTTGGTTTTCTTAGTCATGATGTCTGCAGCTGGTCCAATGAAAACTGTACAAAAAAGATGGTTTGCATCCATCAAAAAAGGGGCTGAGTTATTTGGCATTAAATTCACAGATTTTCTGGATAAACATTTAAACTGAACAGCGGGACAGAGGATTAATTGATTCAGAACATTTTTGTCCCCAGAAATCTAAAATTAATAGGGTTATAGTGCATATAATATAGATGTTTGTTCGTCAAGCAAAACCAAGCATCTAATAGTGAGTGCCATACCATGTGCACATAATCAAACAGGTGGCAACAAAGTAGGGGCAGTTAGGCACAACACAGGTTATGTGGACAGTAAACATAGGGTCAATCAAAATGGATTCAAATGTCTATACACCAATTTATTTATTTATTTAAATTTATATACCGCCCCCTCTCCCTAGGGGGGATGTACATGTACCAATGTACAGAGTATGAACAATAAACAGAGTGAATTAGAAATTCAAGTAAATGAGGACAGATATGATATTGTTGCCATTACAGAAACTTGGTGGGATGAAACCCACAAATGGAACACACAGCTAGAGGGATTTAAATTAGTTAAAAGAAATAGACTAAATAAAAGAGGAGATGGAGTTGCGCTATATATAAGAAATAACTACATCTCTACAGAAATAGAGCACAACAATGACGAAAATTATCTTGAATGCATTTGGATCAATATTAAAGGGGAGGGAATGACATTGCCATAGGTGTATACTATAGGCTATTCAACCAAACAGAAGAAATAGATGAACTTTTTGCTAGTTAGCTAACTAAGGTACGTAGGAAGCACATCACAATAGTAATGGGGGATTTTAACTACCCTGACATCAACTGGGAGACAAACTCTGCACTATGTGAAAGATCCAACAGGTTCCTGACAAACATAGCAGACAGCTTTGTTTACCAAAAAGTAGAGAAGAGAACAAGGGGATCAGCCATATTGGATTTAATACTCACTAACAGAGATGAAATGGTAGAAGGTGTTGAAGCTACAGGAATCTTGGGGGCATGTGATCATGAAATATTTGAATTCAACATTATACAAGCACAAGCAATAGAACATAGTCAAACTAGAGTCTTGGACTTTAAGAGAACTAATTTCAATAAACTTAGAGTGAGCTTGGGAAGGATTCTACAGATGAGAATCCTCAAGGGGAAAACAACTCAAGAAGCTTGGGAAATTTTGAAAAGTGAGATTATAAAAGCCAAATCTAGCACAGTACCAATGAAGAAGAAAAATAACAGCTCCCAAAAGAAACCAGGATGGCTGTATAAAGAACTCTAACAAATTGAAAGACAAAAAGGACAAATATAAAAAGTGGAAAGAGGGACACATAATTAAGGCAGAACATCAGCAAATAGCCCAAGCCTGCAAAGACGAAATGAGGAAAACTAAGGCTCACAATGAATAAAGGCTTGTGACAAAAGCAAAAATAACAAAAAAAAAGCTTCTTGCAACATGTTAAAAACAAGAAAAAAAAATCAAGGAAACAATTGATCCATTGCTGGGAGAAGTAGCAAGAAGGTGACAAGCAACAGGGAGAAAGCAGAACTACTTAACTCATTTTTTGCATCTATCTTTATACAAAGGGAAAAAAACAGTTCAACCAATTAAAAACAGAACCACAAAAAATAGATTAGGAACACGTGAAACAAGTGGAACAAGTGAAAATAGGGAAGAAAATTGTAAGTGAGCGCCTGTCTACCCTAGATGAGTTCAAATCACCAGGACCAGATGGATTCTACCCCAAGGTTTTGAAGGAACTAGCAGATGAGATCTCAGAACCACTGAACTATGTCTTTCAAAGATCCTGGAGCACCAGGGAACTGCTAGAGGACTGGAAAAGAGCTGACGTAGTTCCCATCTTCAAAAAAGGGGAAAAAATAAATCTAGGAAACTACAGACCTATCAGCCTGACCTCAATATCAGGGAAGATTCTGGAAAAGATAATCAAGCAACAATTACCTAGAAGAAAACCCAGAAATAATAACCAAAGTAATAACCAAAAGCCAACATGGATTTGTCAAAAACAGATTATGCCAGACAAATCTTACTGCATTCTTTGACAAAGTGACAAAATTAGTGGACCAGAAGAATGTTCTCAATATAAATTACTTGGACTTCAGTAAGGCCTTTGATAAAATAGATCAAAACATAAACTTGACAAAATAGAAAAATGTGGGTTAAACAGCATCACCACCAAATGGATTCGTAACTAGCTGAGCAACCACACTCAAAGTGTAGTCATCAATGGAACTGCATCTACATGGAGGGAAGTATGCAGTGAGGTACCCGAAGGGTCTGTTTTAGGCCTAGTCTTCTTCAACATCATCAATTATTAAGATTAGGGGATAGATGGGGAACTCATCAAATTTGCAGATGATACCAAGCTAGCAGGAATAGCCAATACTCTAAAAGATAGGCTTAAGATACAGAAGAATCTTGACAGATTTGAACATTGGGCACTATCTAACAAAATGCAATATAGTGGTGAAAAAAGTAAGGTTCTACATTTAGGCAAGAAAAACAAAATGCACAGGTACAGTGTAGTACCTTGTTCAACAGTGAGAGGGATCTTGGAGTACTTAGTGGACAATCATTTAAATATGAGCCAGCAGTGTGCTACAGCTGCCAAAAAAGCCAATACAGTTCTAGGCTGCATAAACAGAGGGATAGAATCAACGTCATGTAAAGTGTTAATACCACTTTGTAATGCCTTGGTAAGACCACACTTGGAATACTGCATCCAGTTTTGGTCACCACAATGTAAAAAAGATGTTGAGACTCTAGAAAGAGTGCAGAGAAGAACAACAAAGATGATTAGGGAACAGGAGGTTAAAATATATAAAGAACAGTTGCTGGAACTGGGTATGTCTAGTTTGATGAAGAGAAGGACTAGGGATGACAGCTGTGTTCCAATATCTCAGGGGCTGCCACAAAGAAGAGGGAGTCAAGCTATTCTCCAAAGCACCTGAGGGAAGGACAAGAAGCAATAGATGGAAACTAAACAAGGAAAGAGGCAACTTAGAACTAAGGAGAAATTTCCTCACAGAACAATTAAATCAGTGGAACAACTTGCCTCCAGAATTTGTGAATGTTCCAAAACTGGAAGTTTTTAAGAAGAGATTGGATAACCATTTGTCTGAAGTGGTGTAGGGTTTCCTGCCTAAGAGGGGATTGGACTAGAAGACCTCCAAGGTCCCTTCCAATTCTGTTATTCTATTCTAACTGGAGACAGTTCCCTTGAGAGTCGAACCAACAATCATAATGGATTGAGGAACCAATAAATGGACCACCTTCTCAGAATTCCTCTCCAGACAAGGACAAGATCTGGAATCAATTGCATATGCTCCAGACAGTTGCTTGCAGAGGCCAATAGAAATAGTCTCCACTGGATTTGAACTCAAGAGCTGACAGAATAGCCATGTTTGCTCAAGTTGTGCTGGCACCTTTAAAAGTTTGCAAACTTACTTTCTTAATCACTTTTAGAAATCCTTGTTATTTTTTTTTATATTAGGAGCCTTCAGAATGGCATATTTCACTATACCTGGTGAGTCTCCTTGCATCCTCAGCAAAACAAGTTTTATGTAAGTTTAAGGGCTTCAATATTTTGGACAGCAAAAAGGTGATTATAACATTTGAAAAGTTATAAACAATCTAAGGGGCCAGAACTATTTTAAATAAGATTTAGAAATTAACTACTGTATTTCCCCCTTCCTGAGGGAAATGTTCTTCAGAATTCTATTAAAACTATATATGATATTTGGAAATTTAGTGTAAGAAACCTTCCTGTGAGTAAAAATGTTGATTAGAAAAGAAACATAATAATATGGGATTTTGAAGATTGGATATTAGTGAGAAATAGAAACAACTAAAATCATAATAAAGGAGAGGAGATATACAAATAATACGTTCCACAAAATCTCTAACTTCAATTCTAACAAATTCAAGGGAAAAATGCACTAAAAAGTTACTTAAAATTACATGCTATAATAAAATAAAATTTTTTTAAAGGTTACAGAAGGAGAATATGTTTTGCTGAACCAAACTGAGACTGAAGATTCAGACTGGATTTAAAAATAACAGGCTACAAAAATAATATGGGGAAAATGTCATACCAAATATACAACTGAAACCAGCTGATGTCTCAATAATTAAAAAGGACATACAAATAACAAATCAGAATATTGAGTTGGATAACTTTCTAATTTTGGGTTTACCAAAAAGATGTACTGAGGTTCTGAAGAATTTTTCTAAAAAAATAAAGACAAAATGAAAATAAATTTCATTATAAAGCGTATAAAGAGATTAAAGATCAAGATTGTCAAAAGTAAAGTGAAATAATATAAAATGGTTTATTTGATCAAGGTTAGTATATGAATATGTATACGTATATGTATTGTTATTTCTGGTAACTCTTTATAATTCTTTGTTGATCAGAACTTAATGAGGCTTGGATGAGATATGGGAAGAAGAGATCTTTTGTTGTATTTTTTAAAAAATATTATGCTAAAAGGAAAGAAAAAATATAAAATTGGTTTATTTGATTAAAGTCAAAATATATGTTATTTATAGTACCTCTTAATAGACTATTCCTGATTAGGACTAAGAACTTTAACAATTTGTTTATTATGCACAGGAGATGAATTATGGGAAGAACAGACTTTGATCATAATATCAGACAAAGTATAAGTTACTGAAATTGTTTGTACTTGACATGATAAAAGAGAAAGTCATCTCTTTTTTCTTTACTATATTTTTAATTTTTCTACACTTATTCTTTTTCTTACTTATATGCTTCTTACTTTGTATAAAAATTTTGATCTTTAAACTTTAACAAAAATTACTATACAAAAAGGAAGTTGAACTAAAACACAACTGTTTTGTTTTGCTTTTTAATGTTTTGTTTTGTAACATTTATTTAGCATTGTCACTGCTTTAATTCAAAGGATGCAAAATAATCTGTGCTGACATATATAGTTTGTTCAAGTGCAATAATCACAACTGATCTAAAAATATACTATTAATATAGACTGCAGTATGACTGAAAATGCTTTTACTGTTGCTAGCAGAACTCATTTCACTGTAAAACAGAGATAACAAAAAAGGTCAAAAACTAATCTCTTGCTTTCAGCCATTTAAAGTTCAAGCCACAAGGTCATTCAGTGATGTGAATATTAAGATCTATGATTCCATCATAAAATTTACTGAAAGAAGTATGTAATGCAAATAACATCAATTTCTGACTACAATAAATAGCTCATATTCCTTCAGCAGTGGAACAGTAGCTTTATTTTAATTCTATTATGTCTTAGTTATAGGATACTGTAATCATTCTAACTACAATTATCTATATAGAAAAGCTATTATACTGCTATATTTACACATAGATCTAAAGAAAGAAACAATTATAAAAATAATCAGGATCCCATTTTCAATACTACTATAGTTTTCAACCTTCCTTTTAATCCTTATTCCTACATCATACTATATATTATTTGCTTTGTTTGGTTTCATATAAACCTAGCTATTAAAACTAATGCCGAAGATTATGTTACTGTATATATTTATATTTATTAAATTTATATACTGCCCCCTCTCCCTAGGGACTCGGGGCGGGTACAGCAAGTAAAAAATACATCAACAAACAACTAAAAACCTATTTGATTTTTTTTTTGTATTTTCTTTTATTTATCAATTTTTAAACATTTTAAACAACATATACAATATTTCACCCTGTGCTATACATAAGAAAGGAAGATTTGGTTCTTTGGAT
>JAEANM010022553.1:0-11580 GCA_017656035.1 Myanophis thanlyinensis
GCTCAGACATGGGCAAACTACGGCCCGCGGGCCACATCCAGTTTATATTAGTTCACACAAACACACCATTCTCCTATCCTGGCCCGGCCCCCCTGTCAAATTTTAGAAACCATTGTGGCCCGCGAGTCAAAAAGTTTGCCCACCCCTGCTCTAGAGACAGGTGTACCTTCAATGAAGAAGTGTTAATCTGGGGAAACTGGGGAGAAAGTGCACCTGCAGAAGCAGTTGGAGGCGGGGAAATTTTTGGCAACCCAAAGTTTTCCCAGAAAGAAATCCAGATTAAGACACTGCATGATTTTGAGCTGGATGAGGGAATAGAGAAGAGGTTCAGGGCAGCCACACTCCAGAATCTCTCCGGATGTATCTAGTAGGTTAGAAAAGGGGTCCTCACCCAACCCCCAGTCCCTGCACTGGCACAAGGCCATGCCATGGTATAGGCCATGCAAATAAGCGAAATCCCATCCATGGGATGCAGACAGCATGCAAAACCTTCTGGTCCATGAAAAAAACCTCTTTACATGGAACCAGTCCCTGGTGCCCAGGGGCTGCTGGATTACAATGTTATACCTTTAGTTTGGCAAGATTCTGTCCTTTAGCTATAAGCTAATAAAAGACACGGTGGCTCAGTGGCTAAGACGCTGAGCTTGTCGATCAGAAAGGTCAGCTGTTTGGCGGTTCAAATCCCTAGCTCCGCGTAATGGAATGAGCTCCTGTTACTTGCCCCAGCTTCTTTCAACCTAGCAGTTCAAAAGCATCTAAAAATGCAAGTAGAAAAATAGGGGCCACCTTGGTGGGATGGTAACAGTGCTACGTGCGCCTTTGGCATTTAGTCATGCCAGCCACATGACCACAGAATCATCATCAGACAGCGCTGGCTCTTCGGCTTAGAAACAGAGATGAGCACCGCCCCCTAGAGTCAGGAACGACTAGCACATATATGCAAGGGGAACCTTTACCTTTACCTTAATAAAAGATTGAGCCTGATTGGATCTCACTGTCTGGGCTATCATGAGTACAGATAATTAGGATGAGTTGTATATAAAACAGAAACACAAGAAAAATGCAAATAAAATATTAGGAACGTGTTAAATGTCTGTGACAATATGCACAAATTCACAAGCAAATATTCTTAAAAATGCAAATTGATGCAAGGTAAAAATAATTTTGTTTTCTTGGGGGGAAAATGAGGAGTGCAAAGAAGACAACAATGTTGACAAGTTTCCCTGTTCATAATTTTATTTTTTTTCTGGGATCAGGTCCTTGAAAAAGGTTCTCTTAATAAATTAGGATTATTATTCTCCCCCAACCCACCTGCAACAAATTTCTTAAAATCTTCAAGATACAGACACAGTTCTAATGAACACATCATATATTTTCCAAGCAACATTAGAAGAGCTAAATCAGCCCATATTGTCAGCTTTAGGACAGAAGGCATTCTTTAATAAAAGGAGGGAAAACTCATTGAGTGTGAACTATGAAAGAAGAGAAATATTTTAGCCTCTAGAGTTCAAAGATAGAAGGAAAAACTGGTACGAGAGAAGAGGCAAATGGGATGGAAGGTTTGTGTTTGATTCCTCTTAGACCTGTGCAAAAACAAGCTATAGAGATGGATGCAAATGAGTTCTTCACAGTTGTTTTTTCAAAACCAAGGGGCAATCAAGCAAGCCCCTTCGAGATCCAGGATGTGGAGGCAATCCCAATTTACATTTCAGAAAACATGGCAAAAACATACAGCAAAGAAAGCCATATTGCATAAATCCATCCACAGAAAACAAACTGACAGGTTGGACTAGTTCCTCTTTACGGTCAGGCCAGCATAAATCAAACGCAACAGGCAATGAAATTATTAGAAGCTGTAAGGCAACAAAAGGGGAGAGAGAGTTCAAAATGAAAGATGTTGAAGGGTAAAGATAGACATTTCTGTGAAATAAATAACCTATAGGAATAGGGAATTCTTAGCATTTTCATTCAGCAAGCAAAGTTCATCAGTGAGTAGTTGGAAGAGGGAATATATGCTTTCGGTTTAGGAAAGTTATAAAGGATTTTCATAAGAAGCAGATGCTTTCCTGAATGGTGGGACCACACGTCTAATTACATGGATGCCAACCATACATGAAAGTCCTCTCCACCTCAAAATTGGATGAATGTGATTCATTCTGAATGGGAGACAACAATATTTTTCATTGGCATTCTCCTAATCAGTTGTCACAGCTAGATGGAAGCTAACTGACCTTGTCTCAACTCAAAAACCTAAACAACTGTTGAGACTGGTTAATGTTTGGAGGTTCAAAAATTTTAAAAAAAAACAAAAAAGACAGCAAAATGCATTTTTTGTGTTGTTGCCAAAGAGTTGTGTTCAATTCTACTCTTTCTCATCACAAATTTATTAATACATGCTTAGGCCATTTGAATAGATTTTAAAAAAAATCTGTTTTCTATCCAGTATAAAAACATGAAATATTTTGAACAATCAAAAAAAAAAACCCACTATGTGAAGAAAGAGGAGACTTAGCTTCAGCTAAGAAAGCTCATTGGGTGGTTTTAAATCAATCGTTTAGCCCAGGGGTGTCAAACTCCATTTCATTCAGGGCTGCATCAACGTTGTCTTTGACCTCGGTGGGCCAGGGTGGGTGTGGCCAGCTTGACGTCACTCATGTCAGGGGGCGCCTGTGGCGGCCCATGGTGCCTCTGCCAGTGAAAATGGGCTCCAGAGCTCCGTTTTCGGCTGGGACGGCCTCCTGCAACCCTCTGCCAGTGAAAACAGAGCTCCGTTAATGGAGCTCGGGAGCCTATTTTCTCTGGCAGAGGAACCATGGGCCAACCCTTTGCTCTTTATATGGTGGCCCCATGGGCCAGTTCTAAGCACGCCATGGGTCAGCTCTGGTCCCCAGGCCTTGAGTTTGACAACCCTGATTTAGCCAGTCACTATACCCTTCACTGAACACTTTTGAACTCTTCCCCAAAGACTGATTTCAAAGCTTTTTGTGTGTGTGGTGCTAATACAGTAATCTCTCTTATTCATTTGCAATGCCATTTTAATTTAGAGACTGTATACTGAAACTAGAACTATGCTTGTCATCCTGCAACTGTCTTAGTGTGGGAAAAATACAATATACAGACATTAACATTGTCAGAAGACTTTCTGAAGCCTTGACATCTCCAGAAGACCTGAAGTAAGCATCTAGGAGAAGGACTTTCCCTGCCAGACCCTTTGTAATTAATGTTTGACCCTGTCTCTTTTCTCCTAGTGGGGAACTTTTCGTGCAAATCTCTCTAGCCAAGTTTTGAAATTGTAATAATTTCAGTTTTCGTATCCACGGGTTTTTAAATGTGGTATTCCTGTACTTGCAGTATTGTTTCTATTGACTGTCAGAAGCCAGTTGGAGAATAATATAAGATATACTGAATAAATAGTAACTCCTCTTTAAGTTGTCAATAGGGACAACATTGGCACTCCTGCGTTCTCTAAACCACTTCTATCTCTTCACTCAGATATCAGTCTCCTCCTCCTCTTCCTCTTTCTCTTTCTCCTCTTCCTCCTCCTCCTCCTTCTCCCTCTTCCTCCTTTTCCTGCTCCTCCTCCACCAGGGTGAGCACACACAAAGGAAAACCCTACTGCCTTGAATATAAAATGAATGAATAAGTGCTCCCTCCCTGCTCTTTTTCTAATTATCCAGTCCCAGTTTAAGTAACCAAAAATTCAAAGATATACAGAATTAAGAGAAGGAATAAATATACTGCTGAAGTTAACAGCCTTCTGTAATCAGAACTGTTTAGAGCAGCTTTGTTTAGTACTAAATAAATTCATTAAAGTGCAGTTACTACTATAATAAATGTAGAACTCACTAATTACAATACTCCATTTTAAATGCAACTCAGGGGTCTCAAGCGGCCTTTAAAATGGTATAAAAACCCCAGCCAATTCAAATTTAATTAAAACTATCCATGTAATTTAGTTTAAGTTTACCACCAAAGCAGGGGGACAAAAGCACACAGTAACACTCCACTAACTCCAGTTCAAATCATTTATTATGACGACAGCGTTAAAACATTTTGTTCTTGGCAAACGGTTTGCGTTAGATGTCAGCCGAAAGAAGTGCCTGCCGGAGCAGACAAAAACTCCTCTTAAAGTTGCATCCTTTCTACCCTAGGACCAGCTAGATGTAAAGCTTTTGAGGAGAACCTGGAGGCATTGGCTATTCTTCTGCTGCTGCTCTGAAACAGAACGACGATGCAATTCCTGAGGTCTCAGACTGTGATGGAATGTTCTCTGGATTCCCAGGAGGGAGGGGCTGTATTCCAATAGAATGCATATTCTTGCACAGGAACAGGAAGTTCAAGTGCAAAGCCCAAGAGAAGAGTATAAATACCTCTCTCTCAACGCCATGTGGTCAGCTGCACCAGGACCATGGGCTTGATGGTTCTGCTTCTGAGCTGGGTCTCAAGTTCAGTTTGACCACAAGGACATTATTCCTCTAATTCTACACTGTTCTATGATCATAAAAAGTCATATTTTATTGGGCTCTATTCCATCCCATCCCGTCCCATTCTACATCCTGTTCTGTTCTACCTGCATATAGTATATTGTTGTTTTTTTTCATATTCCTTTCTCTCCATGCATCTTTTAAGTTCATTTCCTCCACCATTTGAAAGAAGGGTTTTGGCAGTGGCTTTCTTCTTTTCTTTATGAGATTCTGAGCTTTATAGTCCATTTTGTCATTAATTATTCCATTAAAATCTCCCATCATACATATATTAACATAGTCCAGTTCAGTTATTTTTATGTGTAGATTTCTATAAATTCTTCCTGGTTGTCACTTGGTGCATAAATTGCAATTAATAGCATTTTCACATTGTTATCCAATATTTCCACCATCAACTTTATGACTTGTGGAGCTTTGCTGGCTGAGGAATTCTGGGAGTTGAAGTCCACCAGTCATAAAGTTGCCGAAGTTGGAGACCCCTGCCATAGAGTACTGGGCAAACAAAACTAAATAAATAATTTAATAAATACATAATTTGCAAATATAAGGGGGTTGATTAGGATGGTTTACAAAGAACCTACCACCATATCTTAGCTTCTTCACTTGAGCCATTTTAGTGCCTGCACCAGGAAAAAAACAAACAGAACTCCGTCAAGTAAAACTTGTGGCAAAGCTATTTTTGCACGTGCGAATGGATGTATGCACATGCAAAATGATAGCCACAAATAGAAAGCACTCTCCATAGTTAAGTTACCCAAATGGGATAACAGTTTTAATGTCAAATTGTCTTCAACTTTTTATGTTGCTATTTTTCCTCTCACAACAGCTGCTGGAAGGAAGAGGATTGTAGAAAGAGAAAGAAAGCCGTGTTTTGCTTTTGCGTTCATGTAGATGAGGTGAGAGAGAACAGATGATTCCTAAATGAAGGGCTTAAAATTGTAAGAAGAGAGTCTGTTGGCAATAATCAAAATAATTCATCTTGGCATAATAACGATAACAGTGCAGCTGGCTGGAAACATAATAAAACAAAAATGAACAGAATCAGAAGCCTTTGGAACAAAATAAAAAAAAAATAAAGCTAGCACTTTCCTGATGTTACCTTGGGAAAAAAAAACCAAGGAACTGAGTCTCTTAGTTCAATCGTCAAGTTTTATACAAGATCAGGATTTATGGACTTAATTCAATTGAGGACAAATTCTCAAAGAGGAGGCTAGGAGAACTTGGAGAAATTAGGGGGTCCTTGGTGCTCTCTGAACTTGGTTGTTTTCTTGCAGATGTTTCATGACCCCAGACTAGGTAACATCATCAGTGCTAGCTTTATTTTGTTCCAAATTCTTCTGATTCTGTTCTTCTGTTCAACTAGAAGAGAGCAGCAAGCATCCTTCATTTCAAACCTGAGCTACAAACACTCTCCTTTATTGGAACTTGGAGAATTTCTTGGATTTGAAACTTAGTTATATTGTGCCTATTAAGAGCTACAGCTTCAAATAGGAACGTGACAATTCTAGGTTTTAGAAGACTCCTGGGCAGGATACTAAAATTGGACTGAAATGTGTCCTCCCATTTTCATCAGGGACCAATCAACTCCAGTTTGTCTAATAGGTTACAGATAAGGGAACTGTGGGTTTACATGCTGTGTGAACCAACATCATTTATCTTGCTAATTTCCCCACAATACTGTAGAAATGATAAAAGCTGGATACTCTTCAAACATAGGATGAATTCCTTCCCTAACTTGAGGATTCTGTGATTTTTTTGGGAGTAACACTCCCAGAACTCCCCTGTGCTTTCTAGTCCCAAGACTTCTAAAAGGTACCAGTTGGAGAAAACTGTGAGAAATAGAAAGATCAGGAGGAAGTTATGAGGAAGGCTCCTTACACGGTTATACCAAAGTAATGTTCACGCATGTAAGCATAAGCAAACAAGTTTCCACTTACAATTCTGGTTGTTAGAGAGTTACATTGGGTAATGTAAGCCAAGAAGCATGAAAAGCTTCTTGGACATACTTACACCAAACCTTCTAGGACAGTGGTGGCAAACCTTTTAATTACCGAGTGCCGAAAATTGGCTACTTTGCATGTGCCATCCATACTTGCATACAGCTACTCCATGTGCGCTGCATGTGCAACCGCACCATCTGCACATGCATGCAGCTTTTGCACATGCAACACACATGCACTGCATGCAAGCACTCACGCACACATGAGCAATGTGTGTGCATGCGCAGAAGAGTTTCAAAGACCAGCTGGATTTCCTGCTGCAATTGCGCACATGCACAGCAGAGGCCTGAAAACCAGATGGGTCTCTGCAATCATGCATGCACAATCGCATGTGCATGCTCAGCTGGAGGTAAGTTGGCCAACAGCTTGTATGCCCAGCACGTGCCACCTGTGGCATCCATGCCATAGGTTCGCCATCATGGTTCTAGGACATGGGATATCAAACTCGATTTCATTGAGGGCCCCATCAGGGTTGTGGGGACCAGGGTGGACGTGGCCAGGATGGGTGTGGGCAGCTCAACATCACTTATATCAGGGGTATCTGTGGTGCCCGAGTGCTCTGCCAGTGAAAATGGGATCCCGAACTCCATTTTCGGCTGCCACAGCTTCCTGCAACTGCATGCAGCCGTCCAAAGCTCCATTTTTGCTGGCAGAAGCACAAGTCCTTCACCATTTCCAAGGCAGCCCCATGGGCCAGATCTAAGTACCCTAAAGGCCAGATCTTGTCCCTGGGCCTTGAGTCTGACACCCCTGTTCTCGGAGCTCCTTCACCTTTAACATTCAGGACTCAGGAAGAGCAATTGCTGTCTGTACATTATGGATCATCAAGCTATTGACAATTGCACCCAGGAATCCATTTGAAATTCCAGAAGGAAACTCATGAATCATGCTCAGAAGAGAGTTTGGGAAGACAGACACCCTTATTTACATTTCTGTTGCTTAGGCTCCTGCAAGCAATGAACATTTTCTCAGCTTTTATTTACACCCAGGCCTAATGAAAGCATTTCACCATCTCTGAAGCTAGCAGGAGCATTCCCCCCCCCCTCCCCTGTTCCTCCCACCAAAAAGCAACAGAGCAATAGGGTTCCCGGTTCTTCTCAGATGTCAAAACTAGTATGTTATTTATTAACTTGCTTTTCCTGCGCAGCACTCTTGGAGTGGCAGATCCATCAAAGGAATGTTATTCTGACATTGTGTCCAGAGATTTCTGCGTAGATTTAGCACCGTCTGTCCTTTGCAGCCTCTGGGCTGCTGAGAGATTGAACTGAATAATGCATTTGGTTAGCAAGCTGTCAGAGAGGCAGAGGAGGTAACTAAAGCATTTAGAGGTTCACTAAGTTACAATGCCACATGAAGGAGAAATTCAACTGGTGAGGTTAGGCTGGGTCGCATAATGCATTGCTCCATTCAGTGCAATCATTAAATTTTTATTTGTTTATTTATTTTGCAGAGGAACAAGACTTCTGAGGACCTGCAAGATAGAGGTCAGCACAGAACTAGTTTACTAAATAGCTCTATGAAATGAAGATCCCATATAGAAGAGACTAGCTTGGAGTAGAATCGTGGGTGGGGTCCCTGGTGCTCTGTAAGGCCTGATGCTCTGTGTTGCTTTCTTGCAGACATTTCATTATCCAAATGGTGCATGTGCGTAGTTGAGTAATGAAACATCTGAATAACTCCTTAATTATGTGAAAACACAATGTCACTTTTGAAACCACATTATAATCCAGAATCAGACAATTTGACTCAGTAATATTTATTTAGCCCATGGTGGGCATAGTTTGGGCAAGCCATAGGTTATAGATTAATGTGATTTATTTGATAAACCAGGGTTTAAATAATAAACTTTGTAATAAACTTTAATTCTAGCATGCATAACATATTTAAAATGTTAGTTTTAAAATGACTGAGACACTGTATTGTTGCTTATACCTCTATAGCAGCTGTTGACAAACCTCTTACCAATTCTATTATTTCATTCAATAACAACAAAACCTGCTGTCAAATTCCAAAAACCAAGAAACACACATTGGGCTGCTTTAAAGCATGTCTCTATTGTTTCTCACTTAGAGACAGAAATCTTGCCAAACTAAAGTAAACTAAAGGTGTTCTGGTGGTGCAGTAGTTAGAATGCAGTATCTGCATCAAAACTCTGCCCATAGCCTGGAGTTTGATCCTGATGGGACTCAAGGTTGACTCAGCCTTCATTTCTTCCCAGAGATGATAAAATGAGGACCCAGATTGCTGACTCTGTAAACCACTTAGAGAGGGCTATAAAAGCACTATGAAGCGGTATATTAGTCTAAGTGCTATTGCTAATGCTAAACTACTTGGATTACTACTCTGAGAACTTCTAGGAGCTGTCTTAACTCTCTTCCTCCCAACCAAACTATCTAAACATGGCTGTCTCTTGCTCCCCTGAAATGCAGCCCATCCCTCCTGGGAATCCAGATTATGTTCTATCCTAGCTGTGCACCAGATTCAAGAACCTGTATAAGCCAACTGCATTAGAGCAGTTTAGGCTTATATCTAGACCTCTATTCGTATCATTTCATCATCCCTTCAATAAACTTTTGCTTATTAGCAGACAGATCAACTGATGTGGATTTCTTGCACATCTCTTTGGATGTTTTCCCTCTGGTTATTACATCATCAGAGCAATAAGGAGCTACTGAAAGCACAAAAAAAAATTATATTTCTGGCCAAGGTGAATGGAATTTGGCATCTTACTATCAGGCAACTTAGTATTCCCAAATCATGGAGGCTTGTCTACCCCAGGAATGGTGTGGAGAAGTTTCCTAACTTTGTTCATAAAGCATGTCTAATAGTCAATCTCTCCTCTATCTGGGCCACTGGAAGATGGGTGCTCTTCAGCTTGCTGGCTGGGAATCCTGGAAATTGTAGTCAGTTGCCCCTGTTAAGGAACGCTGCTCTAAATGAAAGTCATATCCTACTTGCTGCATTAAATGGACCCATTTGGGGCAAATGCCAGAGATGACTCCAGGATATTCTACTTTCAAAATGTGTGTTCTACTACCAAGCTACAATCCCTCCCTACAGTTGAGGCAAATGAATGGTTTCAAAGCCAGTGTATTTTGGAGGCAGAGAGGAATCAATCCTAGATGAGAAACTGTCGTATTCAAAGTTTCTTTAAACTGGGACTGAAAAGTTAGCAGAATATGAAATATTTATTTCCTACAAACTGCTCCGTAAGCTTATTGCTCTGATGGAATAAAAAGGCTGAGCCATTTCCAAGGCAAGCTGAAGTTATTATCAATTTGCTCCCGATATAAAGGAGTGATTTCTAGAGACTTACATCTGCTCTCTATAGAAAAAGAAAATGATAAAATTCCATTAGCATTCAAAAGCAGATGCAATTGCTGGCACTCTGGAGGTACTCACAGCCTGCATTTAATCAAAAACACCAGCTATGGCTTGAATCGTCTTAGCTGGACTGAGTGGCCTGCAGAAGATGTGCTTGAGGAAGATACCCAGGATCACGCAAAGAATTAGACCGGACTAATGTTTATTGTCAAACTAAATCCATCCTTATGCACGCATAATTATTTTTAAAAAGCCTTATTAATTAACTCTACAAGCTCTATTTCATCCCGGTCAACTGCAGTTCTGAACGCAAGGTACATTTGAAAGCATGCTGGTTTTCTTGCATGGAAGGGAACATGGAATCCAGTCACTCTTTCAAGAAGAAATGTGTTTTTCTTCTTTGCAACATAATGATAGCACCATCTAGAGGACGGCTGCAATTCAGCAACTCAAAGCAATCTCTTTAACCCGGTTTTTAATAAGGAAACTATCTCTTTTTTTAAAATATTATCTTCTGGAGCCTTTTGGAAATGAACATAGCAAATGAATAAATATTATTATTGACGACAACGTAGCATTCTTGCAAAAGAAACTATAAGCTCAGAAAAATCTTGTCACTTGTTTTAAGGGTGAAAACCCTCCATTTCTTGACAGCTACTGACAGAAAATTGTTCTCTGCAAGTGGGACTCCAGCTCGAAGCATCCTCCATCCCTGTTCCTGCTATGAATCAGAAGAACCTGGAGGACTACAAATTCCTGATTCGCTTGATCAGATTGCTCACCAAGAGTGGTATCTGTTCCCTTTTTCTGCTGTAAATGTAAATGGCACAAGCCCAATCAATCAGAATAGAGCTGGAAGGAGACCCTATATCATTTCAGATCAGTGACTGTCCAGTCTCTTAAAAACCTCCAATGATGGAGCAACCACAACTTCTGAAGGCAAGCTATTCCACTGGTTCATTGTTCTCACCATTAGGAAGTTTCTCCTTAATTCCAGTTGCTTCTTTCCTTGATTAGTTTCCATCCTCTTTGTGGCAACCTCTCAAATACTGGAATACCGCTAATATGTGTCCATCCCCTCACCAATCTTTTCTCTAACCCAAACCCTGCAATTGTTCTTCATATGTTTGCCATTTATAACAAAGAATATATAGTGACTACCATACACATTTCACCGCATTTTGTACCATGTATGACTATGTATGTGATGAATAAAACTTGATTTGATTTGATATAATCTTTGAGAAACCCTCAGAGTAAATGCAGTTCTGAGTTGTATAAATATAACTTTGCTGCTTTAAACAGTGAGATGGGCAATATAAATTTAATTCATGAACAATACAATATCAGTCTTCAATTTATACAGTAGAAACGTCACTGCAAGAAAGCAATGTGAATATATTATGGTTTTACAGCAGAATAAAAATATTTTTAAAGGTTTTATCATTATTCTGCCTAATGATAAGGCCAGGTCTTACAAATTTAACAGCAGCCCCTCTACTAAAAAGGAAGGGAGCCTGCCAACTTTTTTCAACAGAGCTGAATTGCTGAAAATATTTTCATATTCCAGATCAACCCAGCGTGATCCACAAGCTTTCCTGCCAAAAGTCACAGCAGCATAAGGTGCAACCGGGTAGAGGTTTATAACATCCTGACTTAATAATTCATGCAATACTGGCTTGCAAGGGATCTCGTTTGCCTGCTGCTTGGGAAGGCAGAATGGGGGGGGGGGGAGAGAAGGGTCGCGCGGGGGGGGGGTATTTATTTCCCTT
>JAEANM010022554.1:0-11580 GCA_017656035.1 Myanophis thanlyinensis
TAAATAAATAAATAAATAAATAGGTCCAAATATTTTAAAAACAAATGATGAGTCCCATGAAGCTGAGGAAAATTTTTACAATAAGACAAAATTATTTTATGGATAGCAATATCATTTATATACCGCCCCATAGTGTTTTACAGCACTCTCTAGGAGGTTTACAGAATCTGCATACTGTCCCCAACAATCTGGGTCCTCATTTTACCAACTTTGGAAGGAATGGAAAGCTGAGTCAACCTTGAACCAGTCAGGATTGAACTCCTAGCAGTGGGCAGAGTTAGCAGCGGGCAGACGAGACCAAAGGCAAATACACCATTCCATTTATTAAGATTATTAGATCTGAGGTGCAAAAAACTTTTACTGCAATTCAATGGCCACCTACATGTTTTTCTGTCCAGATCTGGAAGCCTATTTTCTTGCCATCCATTCATATTTCCCCTAAATCCCTTCCATATTTTTGTCATCATCCTTTTCTCTAGCAATGCTTCTCATCCTTTTCTTTCTCCCTCCCAGTGTTTTATTCTATTCCCCTCCTTGCTTTATATTCTATTGTTCTCACTCCTTTTTTCTGTGCGCTCTCCCTCTCCTGTTAGCCTGAAGCTAACTGAAGCTCCTCAACATATGTTACCCACGTGAATGAGGGCTTATTGGAAGTGGAGAAAACAGAAGTAATGCTGAGTGTTTGCTCAGAGCAACTCAAGCCTTTCCAGAAAGAATTAATATAATAGAGCATGTCTGAGCACTTATAAAGAAGAACAGTACCCAAGATAATGAGACAGCTGTACAAAAGACAAAGCCAGGGCAAAATGAAACACAAAAAGCAGACTTTTCAACTGAAAAGCTTTTCAAGATTTATCGAATCCATTCATTCCCATATCTCAACAATTAATATTCTTTAATATGCTCCAGAATAAATTTGGATTATCAGCTGTAATGGATATATATATAATTACTTCATCTGAAAGGGAACAAACTGCAGGCAAGATAAAGTATTCATTTACATCCAGAAGGCTTCTGACTTTGAAAACTGCCTTCCCCTGCAGAATGCTGCAACTACTTGAGTTACGATGAGCCAATGTTATTTGTGATATCTGCTCACAATATATCACAGAATATTGGTAATATTATGACGAGTACATTAATTCTGCCTTGCAGCAAATAATTAAGGGAGAGGCAAGCCCAGAAGAAAGGTTTCAAATACAGGCGATAACTACGTGATCAATCTGCATACTTTAATTTTGAATCTGAGTATAGCTGAGTGAAACTGTGGAAATATAGGAAGATAGTGAATGCAGTAGGAGAATGACTGATGGGCTTTAAAAAATCATGTGGATTATGAAGATATTAACATACACATTTATACATATATTTTAAAAATACATATTTGAATGGATAAACAGATCTATGCAAAAAGAGAACATTTAAATCATACTCTACCTATGTTAGGATGATTTAAAATCTTCATTATCCTTACTTCCCTAAACAGCTAGAAAAGAAAATTAAAAGGTTAATATAACATAGCTAGCAACCATGAGAACATGTGCACCTAAGAGTGTTACAACTGTAATCATATTTGAAAAGTCTGGAAAATTACAAGTATACCAGAAAAAAATAATATTATCAGCTTTCCCTCTCACTATATATAAGCAAGCATACTTCAAAGACCACATTTTAACACTGAAGAGATTTCAAATGAACATTCAACCTTATTTTAGGTTTTCTTAATCTGAACATTAGATTAGAATTTTAGAAAGTCTTTTGGTCTAGCAGTTAAATCACCAGGCTAGAAGACTATGAGTTCCAGTCCCATGAGGCATGAAAATTGACTGAGTGACTTTAGACCAGTCACTCTCTCTCAGCCCAACTCACCTCACAGACTTGCTGCTGTGAAGAATAGGAGGAAGAGAGGAGGAGGGTATTAGCTATGTTCACTGCCTTTGAGTTATTTATAAAAGTAATAAAGATGGGAGAAATTATAAACGAATCTTTACACATGTAATTCTTCAAGTGCCAAAGCTAAAACATTCTAAAATAATTTTATAGTTTTGATGGGTGACTGGAGTCTGTCCAGTTCTAAATCAATTTCCTAATCTTGCTCCAGAGTTACCAGATGAATTCCTGAGGACTTGCAGGAAGTTGAGGTGAGCTAGCTGGAAATCAACCAAGATTGCCTGCTATTGGTTTCAGAAGATGAGGGCTCTGAGCTGTTGCCTCCACTCAGTGCAAGGGTTCAAGACACGGAGAAGACAGTGGAGCAAAGGCACTCTGCAAGGCTCCTTGCAAGAGGATCCATACCCTCCCATAATAAGCAACAATGGCACTGTTTCTACTTACAGTAGATAGGCAGCAAACCTTGGGACAATTTCCTGACAGTTAGAACAATTAATCAGTGGAATAACTTGCCTCCAGTGAATGCTCCAACACTGGAAGTTTTTAAGAAGATGTTGGATAACCATTTTTCTGAAATGGTATAGGGTTTCATGCCTAAGCAGGGAATTGGACTAGAAGACCTCCAAGGTCCCTTCCAACTCTGTTATTCGAATTCTGATTGTTCACTAATTCATACTCCATGTTCATGGAATCTTTACTTTTGAATCCCATGATTCTGACTTTAGATCGCAGACTGACAAATGTTCTGTGGTTCTTTGACCCTCAGATTTCCCTGATAACACTTTTGTGTGCCTCTTTGAACATGGAAACTTTGGGATTCTAGTACTTTTCTTGACTGGGAATACATTACTTTTAAAATAATATATAATGTTTAAAAATGGAAAGCAGAAGTGCCAGAAAAGAATATTCTAAACAAACTAGTATACCTAAAAGATGGAACATCTAATAAACTTACCTTTTGTAGACTAGTTGGATTCAATTGAGTTTTGTCAATTATTTTTATTGCAACCTAGAAAAAATACAATTGTTTGATTTCTCTTAACAATAGCTGTATTACAAAGCAGAAACATTTGATTGTTAATAGCATATTACTGAATGAGCAAACAGTGCACAAAATCAATATAATGTCAATAGCAATAGAAATAAGGGATGATGATATATTACATATATATGGCACCTAGCTGCCAGTGTTTCTGGGCAAATTGTTTAAAACATTAAAGACAAGACAAACAACAAGAGAGAAAAATGAAGAATAAAGATGATAAGTATAACAAAACTGGATTAGAAAACAGAAAAACAACCCATAGAAACTAAAGAGTTTGTAACAGAACCATTATTCAAATCCCTCTTCTAAATACAGTCCATAATATTTCTTCTGCAGTGAAGACAGGTGTTCGTTACTAACAATGGACAGTCAAGTTGTTATCACACACAGCCGTGTGTGTGTGTGTGTGTGTGTGTATGTGATTCGTTGAATCTAGAATTCTGATATGCAGAAATATATTTATATACTTCTTCAACATTATGAATATTCTGCAATCATGACTTTCATTGTATCAGAAACATTTTAACTGGCCAAATTAAATCACAGTGGACCTCAAAATTCTGAATTCTATTTTTTTCTTGTCTAATTTGCTGGTAAGAATCAATAAACCAGCTTTAACACAAAATATAGTTCAAACCCCTCTTCATACAAGCCTCATTTCTCTGATTCAACTTCATGTCCAACACAGGTATCCAGAACTGTTGGAAATTGGGCAGCATATAAATGTAATAATGAAATAAAAATAAAATATATGTGGACATACTACCATGATTCTCCCAAAACATGCCCCACTTGGAAAAGAAGCCCTATTACATTTTTCAGCACATGCAATAAAATTAAGCCCCACCTACAAAATTAGCCCTAATTAAGACTCCACCCACTCCAGGTTACAGGTGGTAGGGCAAGCCACACAGGTAAAAATTAAGCTAGGGTGGGGATGGGGAGGTGGAGCTGCCCTACTTATCAGGCCTTGTTCACCCTAACACCTAGTCGCCTTCTTCTGTGTCCGCTTTTTCTGTGGGCGCTTGCCACCACTCACGCATCACCTCAGCCTCCATTTAGCCTTCACATGCTTTCCAGAAAGTCTCTCTGCAGGTGATAGAGCTATAGGGCGATGCATGCTGGTGGCGGCAAGCAGCCGCAGAAGAAGACATGTGCGCATTGCCCTGGCCTCCGTTTTCCATTCAGATGCCTTGCAGAAGGCATCTGCAGCTCTGTTATCGGCTGAAGAGGGCTTTGTGGAAGACATCTACAGCGAGTAACAGAGCTTTGGATCACCCCGAAACTCTATTATCAGCTGCGGAGAGACTTTTCATTTTGCCTTCAGATGCCTTCCCGGAAGATCCAGGCCAGCAAGTTCTTCGACTGCAGCGGCCACCTATTCGAGCAGGTGCACGATGACTCCCGTGAGGAGGGTGGTGGTCCTAGCCGGGCAGAGGACCGGTACGGCCTGTGTGGGACAGGAGGCCGGTATGTGCGCTGGGCCCAGCCGGGACGTCTCTTGGTGGAGCCATGGTCCTTGCCTTGGGCCGCGGTGAGCTGGCAGGGGCTCCGGGCTTCGGGCTGCCCCAGCCCCTCCTCCCTCAGCCAAAAGCAGCCTCCTGGCTGGGGTGAAAAAGCATGTCCGTTTGAAAAGAAATGAGTGATGTGGCTGGAAAAGAAGTTGGGCTTTTAGCTGCGCTCCCTCAGCACGTTTCCCCCCAGCTTGGAGACTGCTCTTGGGAGACTGTGACAGCTGGACCATAAGGCTGAGTTCTGAACAATTGATGCTTCCGAATTGTGGTGTTGGAGAAGGCTCTTGAGAGTCCCTTGGACTGCAAGGAGATCAAATCAGTGAATCCCAAAGGAAATTAACCCTTACTGTTCTTTGGAAAACAGATAATGAAGCTAAAGTTCAAATACTTTAGCCACCTAATGTGAAGAAAGGACTCATTGGAAAAGATCCTGATGTTGGGAAAGATTGAAGGCAAAAGAAGAAAGGGGACAACAGAGGATGAGATGGTTAGATGCAATGAACATGAATTTGGAAGAACTCCAGGAGTGCTATGGTCCATGGGTCCATAAAGAGTGAGACATGACTTAGCAACTGAACAACCACCACAGTTTAATTTAGCAACGTATAATCAACCTTTTAGATATACTGTTTTAGGCTAAAACATTTTGTTAATATTGATTATAGAAAAATAAATCCTGTTAAATTTACATGATGCTATGCAAAGTTCACATTATTTTAATTATTAAAAATTATTCTATTAGGAAATTTATCATGCAAAATCTAAAAAAAAATGCTGGTACAAGACTTTACCTCTCTGCCAGTAAGGATGTGTCTGGCTAGTTTCACTTTTGCAAAATTTCCCTTTCCAATTGTCTTAAGGAGTCTGTAATTCCCAATATGAGGCTGCTCATCTGCACAGGAAGCTATAGAATTCCTAGAGCGAGCCCCAGACCGACTAGTTCGGGAGGAAATTTCCTGTCGTCCTTCGCCATGAGAGGTATGCTATAATAAAAATAGAAAAAATTAGGATACATGTGACACAATAGACTCTAGAACAAATTAAGTTGATATCAGATTAAGAGACAGAATAAAATATTGTTTTGTAGTAGGTTCAACTATTGCAACTTTTGTTAACAGTTAGTGATTGCCACCAATTCAGATGACTTTAAAACAATTCATATATATAAATTATGATAGTCAAACTAAAACTTTTATATTTAAACAGAAAATATTTCTGTTAACAGTTTTGGAAACGCCAACAAGCAAACACTTGATTTTTTTTTTACAAATTTTGCAGTCTGCCTATTGAACAATCTCAGTAGCTATTGGGAACAAGATGGATTACACATGGATTTCATACTTTGATTTCTAAAAATTTATTTTAAATGCAATATAATGTAATAGTTTCTTTACTGAACACTCTTGTTGAATAGTTTGAATCAGTAATACAAATATAGGCATTTCTTGCAATGATCTTTCCACCATATTTCACATTTTAGTATGATGTTAAGTCAATATTTTGCATAATTATTTAAAATCTTTGATAATATGAACTATAGCACTTCTGTCTTGTCTGCAAAAAGAAAAAAAAACAAAACCATGCGCCCAACCTGTTTTTTAATTAAACTTAGAGACAAAACTTATAAATTATATTTATGAATCATTTTCTATTTTTTTTAATAATTGGATATGCAAACTTCGTGATTTCCAAAGAAAGTCAAGCCTCCCTTCTTTTCCACAACCATTTTTAAATAAAACTTTGCTTAATGAAAAAATTTTAGAAATCTTGAAATAGTTTTATTAGGTTGGTCCCAATAAAGGTCCCGTATGACCTTAGATTTTGGAATTTTCATTAATAATCAATACTACGTTATTCATTTATTCCTTCATTCAATTTATATTGTTGCCCGCTTTTCAAGTGATTTTTATTTTATTCCCAGTCAAGGAAGTCTGGACTCCATCTATGTAATCCTCCTGTTGACAGGATAAAACACATTTATTCAGAAAACTTTCTTGCTTTTAAACTGACAAAATAAGTTTTATTTTAAGGGGAGCGATTAACTTCTCTCAATGAGTTATCTTGGTGTTGTAATCATAATTTGATAATTTATCATTTTACCATTGACAGTCTTAAATATCTTTTTATTTTACAAGTGAAATATTTGCTTTAGATATATAATACATCTATGTATGGTCAAAAATATTTTCCACAGCTTTTCAACCTAAATTAGACAATTTATTGTATCATAAACTGGCCATTGCAATATCATACACAAAACAACCTTTTAGACTTTACAATTTTGATTCTGTTATTGGAATTATAATAGTGGCACTGTCATAGGTACCATATGACTTCTTTTCTTTACAATAATATTCTAGCATCATTCTTCATATTCTTCCTTATATTTATATTTTGTATTTCCTTTATATTTGTATTTATTTAAAACATTTATAGAGCTACTCATCTTCTAACCAACTCTGGGTGGCTCTCAATCAAAAGTTAACATATAAAATCATACCAAAACTATAAAACTAAACATATTAAAACATTTACAACAAAAACCTAGTAACAAGTCAAACTTCTATATGCACAGTCATAATCTTATTCCAGCACTTGGGAAAAACATTTTACAATTAATTTCCTATATTTTATAATTATTCATACTATTCTACATGTCCTTAGACTTCCCCCAAATATCTTTCCAATTCTTTTTCATTTTCTAAATTGATGCAGTAATTTATTTATACATTAATTTCATTATTGTTGTTCTTTCTACAAAATAATGAATACTGTAAAATATTGTAAATCTAAAAGCCAGTAGATTTAAATCTATTGATATGTCTATAAATTTTCTGCAACAGTTTGATCAGGTTTTGTGCTTTTTGTTGTCTAATAACAGCAATGCTTAAAATGAATTCACTCTCCCCAAATTTAATTATTTTAAAGAAATACTAATGATAAGGTAGACTAAGAGTAGATTTTTCATGACTATCATTTTAGTCTTAGTAGCGATACTAAAATCTGACTTCTGTATTGGAATGTGTGCTCAGAAATACCGTATTTATTAATTGCTATGGCTACATGCCTGAGTAAGTATTCTGCAACTGGCTTCAGCTGGCAGCCTTCAGGGCTATATTAAAAAAAAACAAGATCCTGCAAGTTTCAAATTGGCTCATCCCAACATAATGACTGCTACAAAATCATTAACCTTCATTCAGTGATTGAAGACGCTTGTTTTTGAACCATTTACAAATGTCAACATATCACAAACTATTGAAGTATCCTTGAATACTTTTTGCAGTGTTCCTTTCCTTGCAGTGGTCCATTAGACATAGTTAAATAGCCCAGGATTTATCTTTTAGTGAACTTAGAATTATTTAGTTTCGCACTTTATGCTATGTTACTTACTTATAAAATTTATATAGCTGGCCATCTTTTAACCAACTCTAGGCAGCTTTCAATCAAAATTAAAACAACATACAGTGGTACCTTGGTACTCAACTGCTTCAAAACTCATAGTCAAATTTGGTACTTGACACATTTTGATGTGAAAACATTGTCCTGATACTCATCGTTTTTTGGGTACTCGATTCACTGTGATAGGAAAAGGGCAATGGCTGTGGAGAATGGACAGGAAGTTGGCCATGCTGAGAAGGTTGCTGACATATGAAAAGGGACTGACAGAAAGTCCTTCCTGGCCAAAACAAAGGGTCATGTGGTAAATCATGTAATTTGTTTGGCACTCTTTGTTTTTAGTTCTCATCGCAACTCCCATAACCAATTAACAGTTAGTACCAAGCAGTGATGAAATTCAATTTTTTTTACTACCGGTTCTGTGGGCATGGCCACAGGATTAAACATCACCAAGTACAGAATTAAACTTCACTGAAGTTACAATGTAATAAGGGGCAGTTTCTGTGAGCAAGGCAATAAAGATTAGGCTAGAAACAACTGCCTTCTTTGCAGGATTAATTAACCCTGTAAAGTTAATCTTTACAGGATTAACCCTGCAAAGTGGGGGGGGGGGGGCAGGAGAGTTCTTCTAATAACCAGTTCTATAGAACCAGTGTGAACTGGCTGAATTTAACCTCTGACTGCCACCCACTGTCACAGGATCCCACTATGGGTGCTTGTCAACTGGCCTGCACTTATGACTATTTCCAGCATCTTGCAATCATGTGACCAGGATTTATGACTTTTTTTTTTTGCTGGAAACTGGGCTTTACTTCTGGTTCCCAGCAAAACAAAAAACAAAAAATCCACAATGGGTTCGCTTAATGCAGGTGTGCCCATCCTACTTGCTTATGTGGGCTGCATTAAGTGAAGAATAATTGTCTATAGAATAATTGTCTATAGAATATGTAACATAGTTAATGTATATAAATGATATAATAACAAATATCTCAGGAGCTGCCATAAAGAAGAGGGGGTCAAGCTATTCTCCAAAGCACCTGAGGGCAGGACAAGAAACAATGGATGAAAACTAATCAAGAAGAGAAGCAACCTAGAACTGAAGAGAAAATTCCTGACAGTTAGAACAATTAATCAGTGGAACAATTTGCCTCCAAAAGTTGTAAACGCTCTAACACGTTTTTAAGTTTTTAAGAAGAGATGGGACAACCATTTGTCTGAAATGATATAGGGCCATGATGGCAAAACTATGGCATGGGTGCCACAGGTAGTACACAGAGCCATCTTGTTGGGCACACAACCTGTCGGCTAACTTACCTCCAGCTGAGCATGCACACACGATTGCGCATGCACACATGCATGGTTGCAGAGACCCAGCTGGTCTTTGGGTCTCTGCTGTGTATGTGCTCGATTGCTCATGTGTACATGAATGCCTTCATACAGAGTGCATGCATTGCACGTGCAAAAGCTGCATGCATGCACAGGTGGTGTATGTGCAACAGGAAATCCAGCTGGTCTTCGGAGATGGTGTATGTGCAACAGGAAATCCAGGTGGTCTTCGGAGCACTCCTGTGCATGCACATGCGATTGCTCATGTGTACATGAATGCCTGCATATAGAGTGCATGCACTGCACATGCAAAAGCTGCATGCATGCTCAGATGGTGTGGTTGCACATGCAGGGCACATGGAGGAGCTGCACGCAAGTGAGGATGGCACATGCAAAGTGCATACTTTTTGGCACTCAGTAAGTAAAAGGTTTGCCACCACTGATACAGGGTTTCCTGCTTGTGTAGATGGTTAGACTAGAAGATCTCCAAGGTCCCTTCCAACTCTGTTATTCTGTTAAATAACAAACTTCTTTTATTTTTTTAATATATTTATTATACTCTTGTGGGGCTGTGTTACAAGCTGTCCAGGTTCACATGCGGCCCATTAAGCTATGTGTTGAACCCACCTGGCTTAATGATGGCAGAGTTCACTTTGTGACCATTAATGACTGCAGCAAATCTTTTAAAATTGGGTTCATTTATTTATTTATATTTCATATATCTTGACAGCCCATCTCACTGGGTTGATCCTGTGGGTGCCTTAACTTATGATGGTCATGCTTTAGGGTGAAAATTTGGAGTTCATTGCAGTTGCAGGTGATGTACTACTGTAACGTGTTTCTCCCTATGAACAAACTCCTTCCATCCTTAGGGAAGGGTTGCTGCCAGTGGTGAAATTCAGCCGGATCACACCACATCGCCCAAACTGGTAGTAGAAATTTGAAATTGGCCCCGCCCACCTGCCCCTGCCCTTATCCTTCCTTATACGAGCTTTGGGGGTTTTTTTCTTACTTAACCTGAATCAGCTGTTTGGCACATCTACGGAGCCTTCCTGATGATCCCTGCTGCCTCTGGAGCCTCTAAAAGCAGTTTAAAGAGCTCTGCTGTAGCGCGTTTGGCACACATGTGCAGACACCAAAACTTCGGACCCCTGGTTGCTGCTGTATTTAAAATGGGCTAGGGGGCGGTGCTTTTCACAGGGGAGGGGGGATGGGAGAAAAATCGAACGTTCACAAACCTGTATCAGAGTGCCTTTTGACCCAAAGGCAGAGGTGAAATTCAGCAGGTTCTAGCAGGTTCGCTAGAACAGGTAGTAAATTTTCTAAGCAATTTGGAGAACTGGTTGTTAAAAAAAAAATCTCCTTTGTTTTTTCCACTTTACAGGGTTAATCCTGTAAGGAAGGCAGGAAAGAAACATTCTGGTGTTGTTTCTAGCCTAATCTTTATTGACCTGCTTACAGAAACTGCCCACCCAGTCACATGATACACACCCAACCACGCCCACCAAGCCACGCCCACAGAACCGGTAGTAAAAAATATTGAATTCCACCACTGCTCAAAGGTGCTTTTTTCAAGAGACAACTTCCTTTGTTTTTCTATTTGCCTCTTGGAAAAAATAAAAGCACCTTTGGGACAACCGTGACCTGGATGACTGAGAATCTTCATAGACACAGTGCCTTTTGAGTTTGCCATTCTGAAATTAAAGACATTTGAACACAGTTGCGCGTAAGCATCTCATCATCAGAAGACACCATTACTGCTGAGATCACTCTCATTCCTCCTTTTTTAAAAAAAACACAAATGAGCAACTTTTACCTCCTAGCACCATTATATTATCGGGCAGATGAAACGCTTTTCAGAAGAGCTGGATGATTAAGAGGAACAAAAGAGGAAATATGCTATAAAGTCACTGTAGAGCACTGGAACTCACTTCACTTACACTAAAATATTCAATTTATGGGCCATTTTGAATCCATTGGTAATTTACTGCCCTAAGTGCAGAGGAGATTTTAATACAAACCAGTTTTTTTCCTCCTGCTTTTACCAGCTTTCTCTCCTCCCCTACCCCCGTTGTTCTTCAATCTGCAAGGAAGGTGAGCAAATACTTCAAATATGAAACCAAGCCAACCAAGATAGAACAAGACGGCCTATCTAGACGAGATTAAGAACCTGGAGGGCTAGTGCCAGAAAAACAACCTCCTCCTCAATGCTAGCAAGAAAAAGGAGCTGATAATGGACTACAGCACAAAGAAGAAAAGGACATACCAGACCCCATCATCAACAAGAGCCCAGTGGAGAGAGTGGACTGCTTCAAATACGGAGGCATCCACGTCTCACAAAACCTAACATGGACCCGACACATCGACACCGTGGTGAGAAAGGCCCGACAACGCCTATACCACCTCAGA
>JAEANM010022555.1:0-11579 GCA_017656035.1 Myanophis thanlyinensis
TTAATGTAAAACGGTTATACAAAGCATTTCACTGCATATTGTACCATGTATGATCATGTATGTGACAAATAAAATCTAAATCTAATAGAGAAACACTCTACCAAGTGTGCAAGCTATAGATTGATGATTCATTAATGTAGATGCTAAAATGTTAACAGCAATGCTAGCTAGGAGGCTGCAGATAGTAATGACATCTATTGTTCATCCATCTCAGTCTTAACTTATTAAATAATAGAGAAAAATTTCAACATTTTCAATTTGACACCTAGAAGAAGTATTGTTTTTATGTTCATATACAGACATCTTCCAGAAAATACAACTTTGAAGAGGAGTGGTATGCATGCACCCCTTTTGAGTGCTCTGTGCTTGCATTATATTTAGATTGGGCCCCTGAGTTCATCCTGAAAGATAAAATATAAATCAAAACAATAATATTGGTAAATATGCCAGTTTCTTTTCTGTGTTCAAGCATGCTTCCAGTGAGTACCACAGTTATTGATGTAGCTCCTAATGTAAAAACTTTACATTTTATAAACAGCAACAGAATTTAAACAACCCAAAAATAAAGAAGTGGTTTATTTTTAACCAGAGATTCTGTTAAATATTGGAATCTTAAAATATATGAAGTGAGAACAAGCAATAATTCCTGAAATCTATGACACAATCCTTTTGAAATATTACTTTTGTTATTCCTTAGCTAGTTACTCAAAATGGCAATTTAAATTAAGTCAGCTAGATTCAAACATTGCAGTTTTTGGTACAGATAGAATTGGTGTTTATGGACTTTAACGTACTGTATAAGATATATAGATAGATAGATAGGTATAGTTAAATAAATCAATTTCTGCTTTACCCTGGATAGAACAATCAAAGAAATGCATTGATAGTTATTTACTAAGATTTGTAAGGTACTAAATTATAAGTTCTTTATTTTTAAGAAAATATGTGCTTAAATTTATATGTATTAAAATAACTACAAAGTTCTGATGTGTAATCTATCAGTGATAATTTATTTTCTGTGCAGCTCAGAATTTAAATGGTAAGTTCAAATGTGAGCCTTTGCTTTACAAGTAGTTCTTAATTTACCATTTTTAAATGGTTATTTGAAGATACAACAGCATTGAAAAAAGTGACATATGATCATTTTCACACTTACAACCATTGCAGCATCCCCATGGTCCCATGATCAAAATTTGGATGCTTGGCAACTGGCTCATATTTATGACAGTTGCACCATCCCAGAATCTCATTTTGTGAGGTTCTGACAAGCAAAGTCAATGGGGAAGCCAGATTCACTTAACTGTGTTACTAATTTAACCACTGGAGTAATTCACTTAGAACTATGGCAAGAAAAGTCATAAAATTAAAATGGGGGCAAAATTCACTTAATAGTTGTCTCACTTTGCAACTGAAATTTTGGTTTTAACTGTGGTCATAAGTCAAAGACTGCCTGTATTCTCAAGGAGGCTGTCAGTTGCATTCTTCCATGGAGATAAGAGTTGCTGTTAAAATAACTCAATTATTCTTTGTTCTCTCATTACACATTAGCCTTTCCATATTAAAGATACTTGTCAACTCATGAAGCTTTCCTGACCTGCTCCTGAGTTGCCATAGGCAGAGGATGCGAAATTGCATCTCACAGCAGCACCAAGGAATTCAACCCCCCACAGTCAAAACAAAACGCATCCTAGCCACCTGAAGTCAAGCCCATCTCTACGAAGACCAGCAATGGCCATGGGGAGTGACTTCTACCCCCGCAAAATTGCTTCATTGGGTTATATGACTGGTGACACATCTTGGCGGGGGGAGGAGAAAACTGGTTCAGAGGCAAGGCGCAAACTAAGTGAAGTCAGAGCTGGTTTCACTTGGTTTGTGCTGACATGGCACTCCTAATAAACAAATGGATTTTTCTTGCTAACCAGCTTGAGAATCCTGCTTTCATTAAAGCATTGGTTGGAACCCTGACATCAAGCCAGCTCTCCAAAAACTAATTAAAAACAACCAGAATTCCTGAGCCCTGGACTCTCCATTTGTTCTCTGATATCTGGGGTGTGTGAAGAGAAATTCAGGCTACCATGGCAGAAGGCAGGATTTCCAAGGAAAGACTTCTCCCAGCAACCCAGAAGGAAGCATGTCCTACTCCCAGCCAGGGAACTTCAGGAACCAGCAGCCAGATTGGAATCCAAGTACAGCCGTCTCTGATCATATTAAACCAAGATATATGGGATGCCTGCCTCAACGACCAAAGCAGAAAGGAATGAGTATTGCTGGAAAAAACCCTAAAGCAGCTGAGGCTGAATTCCCGCACCTAAGCTACCATTTCAAAATGCAACCCATAAGCAGGCTAGAAGGATTGAAGTGGATGAAAGGGTGGGAAGAGGTCAGAACCCCAAAATTCCCACTTGAGACCCAAAGTGAATCCTTGGAGCAATTGAGGAAGAAATTTGGCCGAGCCACCCTTTGTGATGAGGGGCCATTGTGTTGCCCAAAAGAAAGGGGGGAAAAGATGGGGGTGCAGTCAAACTCCCTGAATGGAGAGGAAGCCTGATTCAACCCCAAAGCTCCAATTAGCCAGCCCTAAGCTTAAACTGATACCAACCATGGAGCAGCCCTTGGGCGCACATGCATGCCCAAAATTGGAGACACAGGTGAGAACGCAGGTCCCCCCCTCCAACCCACCAGAAGGAAATTTAGCCCGAGGCTGCCACCAATGATTCCAGCACACCATAAACAACCCACCCAGGCAGGGTGAACCCCCCCCCTCCACAATCCAAAGCCAATGGAAGCTGCCAAGCATTCCAGGCACAGAAAGATAGAGCCCAACAAGACTGGGGAGTGGCATTGTTGAATGAGCTTCCTCAATTCAGGGGAAAGTTCAATGGGGATACAGATCAATTGGTTCTATTCCTTCACTTTGCTGGAATCCATCTAGATAGTAATGGGCACCTCTACCCATTACATAGAGCCATGGTGAATGCCATCCCCATGGAATTGGAAGGAGAAGCAAATGAATGGGTGGAGAGCCCCCCAACTGCAGGACATTGATGAATTCCTGCAAGAGCTAGAAACCAGATTCGAGGAAGTGGAGGAGGATCAATATGTGGAGGATAAGATTCGGAGTTTAAAGCAGAGGGTGACCCATTAAAGAATACATCCATGAATTCAGAAGTGTCCTGGGAAAACTGCTGCCCTGGCCAGAGGAGCTACTAGTCCACTTTTTCAGAGAAAGCCTAGACAAGCAGATTAGCCAAGCCACCCTCTATTGGGACATTCCTAACTGGGTCTCTGATTAGTTTAGAATAGCCATTAAGATTGACAGTGGTTTCATGCCAATGACATGTGGAGGCAGCCAGGTCCCAGAGAGAGAGGACAACCAGATTGGAAACTACCTGGCTGATGGGTTACTGTGGCAACCCAGCCAGCCGCAAGAACAACCCTCCCCCAAGGCTAGTTGAAATGCAGAGGGACAGGCCACTTTGCATCAGCTTGTGCAACTCCAGCTCTGAAACCCAAGCCAGAGCCACCATCAGAGCAAGACCAGAACAAGGCCCCAGATGTACCACCAACAAGCTCTGAAAAACCCTCTAGGCTGCAGAGGTCCTTCCTTACCCAGACAGGTGAGAACTCCACCTGACAATGGCCAATCACTAGAACCCTATGACAGTGAGGTTGAGGGGTAAAATGATCCAATGGTGAGTGAACCTATCCAGCCTTTCGCCTTCTTGATGTGTCTCACAGCCCCAAAAACAGGAACCCAGGGCACTTTTGAAGGCCTAATAGATTCAGCCTGCATCAGATGCTTGATTAACCAGCCTATGGTCTTGAAATTAGGGATCAAAGTGAAAAAACAGGCCCACATGATTAAATTTGAGCAGGTCAATGAGTCCTACTCCACCCACCTAACCAAGTGAAGTTAGAGCTAGAGGACCACTGGGAATCAATTTGATTCATAATAGATCCCAAAATGACAGAGACGGTCATACTGGGGCTCTCTTGGCTAGACAAGTGGGGCCTGACCATCTGGTGGCAAGGGGACAGCCAGAGGTTGAGGATAGCAAGAGGCCCCCAGCCCCCTCAGTACTAGAAAATAGAGGCATTGCCCACACAAGAAATTTCCCCCAGAACCCACCAGAACAACTGGTGGCCATCTCTGAACAAATCCAGAAGCTGAACAGATCCCTGGAGAATACCAGGATCTCACTGAAGTGTTCAGTGAAACTGAGTGTGATGTCCTACACCTACCACCCAACAAACTCTGCCATCAAAATCATCCCCAGTGCCAAGCTTCTCAAACCCAAACTGTATGCCATGGCACTCTGGAAGATGAAAGAAATGCACAAATCATAGACAAAAAACTAACAAGGGAGTTCATCGAGACGGACAAACCATTGGTCACAGCCCCAGTCCTATTTAAAGAAAAAAAAGATGTAACTATGAGATTATGCATGGATTTCAAGGGAATCAATGGCATGTGCATGCATAATCAATATCCCTTCTCCTTTATGAAGGACTTGCTGTCCCATTTAGCAAAAGGCTAAATGGTCTTCACCAAACTAGACCTCAGAGAAGCATATTACCAAGTCTGAATCAGGGAGGGAGTTGAATAGAAAACAGCCTTCAACTGCCCCTTAGGAAGCTTTCAATTCAAAGTAATGCCTTTCAGGCTACAGTTTTCCCTGGCTGCTTCTTTGGAGTAAATGGCTCCCACTGCCACACCACTGGTATCTGCTTGGATGATGAATTATTCGGGGTTGGGATGTTTCAGTACAGGTTCTTTTGCAAAATACTTCTTGACAAGTTTGATACCACTATAGGGATTGCCCTGGGTGGGGTTTTGTCCCTGGGCTCCCTGTTTTTAGGAGATTGGTCTTTGGTTTTGGTAGTAAGTGGTATGGACTTTGTCCCAATGCCAGAATACTCAAGAGAACCCCCCTACTCAGTCAATTTGACTAACTGTCAATGCTAAAAGCAACATGGGAAAACATCAAGAACGTGCTAGCTAAAGCAGTGCAGACCTATAAACAATAGGCATACAAACACCGAGCCCCACAGTGGCATTCCATTTGGGGTGACAGTTTATCTCTCCACCAAATACTTAACCTTAAACTTCCCAGCAAGAAGCTGGACCTAAATTCATGGGGCCATTCCTCACAGTAAAGATTATCAACCCAGTTGATAACCTCGCCCTTAAATGTACTCAAATTGTTCTTGCCTTGCAAATATTGCCTTCAGGAAGTGAGGGAAGCCAAATGTCAACTCCGAAGCTTTCCTGACCTCCCGAGTTGCCATAGGCGGGGGGATGGGAAATCATGCCTCGCAGCTGCACCAAAGTCCACCACCACCCCCAGTCAAAACAAAACATTCTAGCTGCCTGAAGTCAAGGTCATCTCCACAAAGACCAGGAACAACTGAGGGAAGTGACTTCTACGACCCTCAAAATTGCTTTGTTGAGGAATGGGACTGGTGATACCTTGAGGGGAGGGGGCAACAAGGTCAGAGGCAAGATACAACCTCAGTGAAATCAGAGCTGGCTTCACTTGGTTCGTGCCAACATGGCACTCTTAATAAACGAATGGATTTTTCTTGCTAACTGGCTTGAGGCTCCTACTTTCATTAGAGCATCACTCAGAACCCTGACATTAATAGCTATTTAATACATGATTCAGGTTCTTATCTGGAATAGAAATACAATATTCTAATATGCAAATAATCCAACATCCTGTAGAGTCTCCTTTAGTTACAAAAAGTACTCTGAAGTCAAAATTGACACAGCTGTTTGTTCCTATGCAGTTTCAACCCTGTATCATTGCAAGATCAAAGGGCACCTCAAGGATAGGCAATTGGAGGGCTGTGTGATCACTATATGCCTGGAACAGATCCCTCCCTGGTTTTAATTTCTTTTTCAGTCCAATGGAATGTGCAAAAAATGTTATGTAAATAACATTTATATAACATTTAACAATACTTTCCTGAACAGAATGGTTCAAATATAACAAGGAGATGCCAGAAATTGAATTTTAAAGTAGCTTGGATCCAACCGGAACTGAAGAGAGAAGTAATCTAGAAAAAATATTGAATGCACCCTATGCAAAAGCTAGAACTAGAGTTTATTATAGTAATAGTGGAACATGACAGCTTGTAATACAGTGTAAGTTTGCTCTTTATTGGAACTAATATTTCTGTTGCTAAGAAAGTTGAATGAGTCATGCCCAAATTTTATCTTTTTGCCACAGTTCTTAAGTGAATCATGATTGTTAAATGATACACATTGTTAAGTAAATCTGGCTTTCTCCATTGACTTTGGTTGATTGAAATCAACTAGAAAGATTGCAAATGGTGACCATATGACCATATATGAATACTGCAGCTATCATAAATACATATCAATTGCTAAGCAATGAGATTTTGATCATGTGACCTGTGACAGTAATAAATGCAATAACTGGTTCTAAGTAAATTTTTCAATGTTGTTACAAATGATCACTAAATGAATGATTGTTAAGTTGTGAACTACCTATAATATCCCTGAACAGTGGATTGGATAGCATAGCATAGCATAGCATAGCATAAATGTAATAGCCCTTTGTCCTCTATTATAAGGGACAGTTCTCTATTTCAGAAAACTGTTAGATTTTTTAAAAATATGTTTTTGTCTTTTATTTTGGCCATTTAACTTTTACCACACAAATGGCAATACTTAATGTACAGTCATTCACATTCATGTAAAAATATGAACATTGAATCGTCTTTTCAAAATACAATTTTTCCTTTGATTTGATTTTAAATATTTTTAATTAGAATATATGTTTCTTTAAGGTTTTCTTAAGGTTTTGCTCTGGAATTCTATAAACATTAACAATTTTAAAAAATATCATGGTGAACCAGATTTGCCTTTTTTCAGGTTTGCTCTTTATTTTTTCAAGTAAATACCATAAGCACACAGAGGCAAAGAATGAAGGGAATGTGGCGATCCAGAAGGATGCTGTCACAGAGAACAGACAGAGTTTTGTTGCCTCTAGCAAATGCCTCTGCTATCTTTTCAAGGTTGAAAAGGTCCAATTGGTTCCCACTAAAACAAAGGTTGTTGTCTCTCTTGAGATGCCTCTTCTTTAATCTTCAGCTTTTGTTTTTCTAGGCAGGGTGCCTCCAAAGATGAGTCAGAGCTGTTTTATTTGATGAGGCTTCAGGGCTCTAGGCCATGACATCTTCAATCTCATTCAAGGAGATCTATCTAAGTTTTCACCTTCAGATATCCTCTGTTGCAGAAGACATTGGGTGTACATGTATGTATTCATAATCTGTGAATGCACATGGGAAGACCAGATCAAACAAACAGATGTGCAATGTGCAACCCTTTTGTCTCCTGCAGAATCCAGAAATATAAAAGCAAAAGATGACATAATCATATGACTTTCTCCACATATGTATGCATATGTGGTGTGTTGTATATGTGCACACATGCACAGTCTCATTACTCACATGCTACTGTCATTTTACCTTTTTATATAGAAAGAAAACTCAATCAAAATCACTTTCTTTACTTGCATTAAATCTCCAATTTTATTTTAAGATGAAATTATCTAAAATTTGTATAATTAAGTCTTGTTAAATTCAAGATTGTCCTGGGTTTTTAAATGTCATTACATATTCTCTTTCTCTTTCAGCACTTTCTCTCTTCCATCTCCTCTTTTTCTTAAAAAAGTAAACAGCCAAGAAAGAACAGAGTGAGGATGCATTGGTTAGAATAAAAGTTTGCAGAACAAGCTTTAAATGCTCATCTGTTTTAATGGAAGTGTGCAGTTTGCTGTATGTGTAACTGAATTCTGCCATCCAGGAAGTTCATGCTTTCAATTCTGTCCGATTCAAATGCAGCTCATCTTCACAGTATTCTGTGAATAGCAGAGCCAAACTCTTAACTGCCTAAGAGACTTAAGTGCCTAAGGGAAATAAGGAGTCTGAAATCTCTTTCTGGGGAAAGGTGTATGTTCTCTTTTGCGCTTGTTTCAAATCCCATTCCATTTTATTTCAACTTGTTCATTAAAGAAGTGCTTCTGTTGTCACTGTGTTGTAAATTCACCCAAAGATACTATGCCTTACTTAATTGAAATCAAATCAAATCAAATTTTATTCATCACACGCACAGTCATACATGGTATGAAATGCTGTGAAATGTGCATGCAACCGCTCGTGACCGTAGGTAGTAGGGCAAGATAATAGTATAGACAGGGAGGGAGAATAAGTTAGGGAGTGGCTTAGAGAGGTAGATTATAGGAATACTTTATAGTCCTGGATTTGTTGTGGTTTGGTTTAGGGTCCGTATTGCCTGTGGGAAGTAGCTCCTCCTTAGTCTCTCTGTGTTGGCTTTCAGGGAGCGGAAGCGCTTTCCTGACTGCATCATGGTGAACAGTGAACAGTTGGGATGACTGGGGTCCTTCATTATTTTCCTGGCTGTAGTTTGGCGTCATCTGTTGTAGATGGAGTGCAGTTCAGGGAGCTTAGTGCGGATGATGCACTCTACTATGCACACCACCTCTGTGGGGCTTGCCTGTCCTGTATGGTGCTATTCCCGAACCATGTGGAGAAACCAGGATGCTTTCTACTATACAGGAGTAGAAGTTTTGGAGCACTATTGGGGGCAGTCTGAAGTCTTTCAGTCATCTGAGGTGGTATAGGTGTTGTTGGGCCTTTCTCACTATAGTGTCAATGTATCATGTCCATGTTAGGTTTTGTGAGATGTGGACGCCTAGGTATTTGAAGCAGTCCACTCTCTCCACTGGGCTATTGTTGATGATGGGGGTCTGGTATGTTCTTTTCTGTTTTGTGCTGTAGTCCACTATCAGCTCCTTTGTCTTGCTGGCATTGAGGAGGAGGTTGCTTTTCTGGCACCAACTCTCCAGGTTCTTAATCTCATTTAGATAGGCTGTCTCATTGTTATTGGGGATCAGGCCTACCACAATGGTGTCATCACCAAATTTAATGATGGTGGAGTCTGTAGTGGCTGTGCAGTCATATGTGTATAGGGAGGGGCTCAGGGAGCTCAGAATACAGCCCTGGGGGGCTCCGGTATTGAGGGTGAGTGAGGATGAGACATGCCCGCCCATCCTGACAAGCAGTGGTCTCCTGGTTAGAAAGCTGGAGATCCATCAACTTAGGGATGGGCTGAGGCCCAGGTGTTTCAGCTTGCCGGTCAGTGTCAAGGGGATTATGGTGTTGAATGCTGCACTGTAGTCCACAAAGAGCATTTAGACGTAGTTTCCTTTTCCAGTGTCCAGATGAGTGAGTGAGGTGTGGAGGAGGTGGGAAATGGCGTCATCTGTTGAGCGGTTATGTCGATAGGCGAACTGTAGGGGGTCCAGTGTGTCCAGTAGTGAGGAAGTGATGAGGTCTCAGACTAGTCGCTCGAAGCACTTCATTATTATAGAGGTTAAGGCAATGGGGCGATAGTCATTGAGGGTATGGGATGTGCTTTTTTGGGGACGAGGATGATGGTGGACTGTTTAAAGCATGTAGGGATTGTTGATTTGAGTAGGGAGAGATTGAATATCTCTGTGAACACCGGATCAAGTTGGCTAGTGCAGGATTTGAGAATGCAGCCTGGGATACCGTCTGGACCTGCTGCTTTCCTGGTATTCTCTTTTCTGAAGGCTCTCCTCAGTTCATGCTTGGTGATGGTGGGTGTGGTTCTAGTGGTAGCATGTTCTTCTTGTCTGCAGGCTTTGGCATCTCTAGCGTTGCCAGTGCCGTTGGCTCCATTTACTGTGGTCTCGAAGCAGGCGTAAAATGTGTTGAGTTCATTTGCCAGGGACACGTCTGTGGCCATCTTGTTGGGTTTTGAGGGTTTGTAGTCTGTTATTAAACTCAGACCTTGCCACAGTCTCTTTGAGTCACCCTGTTGGAACTATGACTCTAGTTTCTTCCCATAGTCCTGTTTGAATTCCTTTATCATTTTTTGCACCTAAGCCGCAGTTTTATATGGGCTCATGTCGCCTGATGCAAGTCCTGCGTTGTAGGCAGCGGTGCGAGATTTCAGGGCATCACAGATGGTTTTGTCTAACCATGGTTTCTGGTTGGGGAATGTTCTGATGGTCCTTGTTTGAATGGTGTCATCTAATAGTTTCTTGATGAATCCCACAACCTCTTCCGTGTACTCGCTGATGTCATCAGTGCTGCATCAAAACATGTACCAGTCTGTGTTATCTAGTGCATCCTGTAAGGTGGCTATTGATTGCATTGTCCATCGTGTGACCACTCTCTGAGTCGGGGGTTCTTGTTTGAGCCTTTGTGTGTATTTAGACATGAGGAAGGTAGCGGCATGGTTGTATTTTCCAAATGGGGGGCGAGATTGTGATTTGTAGCTGTTTTTTGTTGTGGTGTAGCAGTGATCTAGTGTTTTATCATCTTTGGTGGGACAGGTGATGTGCTGGTAAAAGTTTGGCACTGCATGTTTCAGATTGGCACTGTTGAAATCTCCTGCTATGACCAGCACTGCATCCCAGTGTTGTGTCTGATGTTGTATGAGGGCTTTGTGTAGTTCATTTTGGTCAATGTGTGTGTCTGCTTGTGGAGGGATATATTCGGCACTGATAATGACTGATGAGAACTCCCGGGGTAGGTAGTAGGGGCAACATTTGATCCTGAATCTTGGTCCCTTCAGCATACTTTTGAGCAATGCAAATATTCACCATAATGATTTTGTATATATTTGTAAGCATTAAACATAGGTAATAAATCCCAAAATTCACTTGTCCATGTTTAAGATTACACACTTCATTAACTGGCAAGCTAATTTATTTCCCTGATTCTCTGTTGCTATGTGTTTAAAATTAGACATACAGTAGATTGAAGTAATGTTGATTACTGTCAAGAATAATGAACCATAACATGTAAGAGAAAGCTTAATAAAGTTGGTCTTCAACATCCTAATTGGTATAGCGGTTTATTATTATGCCAGATCTCGATTGTGTTGCAGTGAAGCCTTTGGGAGCATTCATCAATGGAACGATTTATTGCTTCAAAAAATATGCCAAAAATTTTGCTAATTTTCAAAACATTGACAGGCTATTGATGCAGGGAGATAAAATGGTTATTGCTTTAAATCAACACTTTCTTCTTAGAGAATGCTTTTCAACAGTAGCATCATAGCTACTATTGTATTACTATTATGATGTAAATTGGTGAGAAAAAAATAGTAAGACATTATCAAAATGAGATGAAGCCCCCATAATGTCAAAACAATATAATCACTCCACATATTTGGTGAGACTTGCTCAAAGTAACAATGAGTTCTCCTGTTTTTTACTTATAGGTGCTTCAGAAACTAGGGAAAGCTGATGAAACAAAAGATGAACAGTTCGAAGAATATGTTCAGAACTTCAAACGGCAAGAGGTAGGAGGTTTTTGTTGGTTTAATTATCATATAAGATCTAATTCATGACTTCCGGTTTGGCAACGTTTGCTCGAGGTCGTTCTTAATGAACGTCTGCCCCGTGATACTGTTAGAGTCTTTCAAACAGCGTAAATCATCTGTTTGAAGGCTTGGAAACCTCTCCCCTGGGAAGAGGGGGGAGAGGTGAGCAGAA
>JAEANM010022556.1:0-11579 GCA_017656035.1 Myanophis thanlyinensis
GTGTGTATATATATATATATATGCTTTGTTTTGTTTTTTGGCTTCTTGGATTTTTTTTTGATTGATTTATATATGGTTACAACATTAGTTCTCATCCCTTTGAAAACAGACATTCTCAAAATTTTTAAACTACTAGGCTTGGGTCCACACATATACCACACTGTATATTATGACATCCTAAATTTGGGGAAAAACAAAAATCAACACTACCTAAAGAATGTGCAGCTTTGATTTCACATTTTTGTATATATATATAATGATATTATCAGAAATTGATTTGTTTTAATCTGTCTTTTCTGGAAATAATAATTATAGTGCTACACAATATTATTCTATAATAAAAAGCACAATAATCATCAAGTGTCCATTTTCTTGAATGCCATATAAAAGCAGCTCTGGGATGATGCTGGTCTTGACTAGCAAAAGCAATAGCGTCAACATTAGAGTGACTGAAATCAAGGAAATGTGGATATTTGCTCATCACTTTGCAATCAGCTCTGGCCCGAGATATGACAGAGAACTGTGTAAGATGTTTAAAAGATGACAATGTGGATACTTCAAGGAGAAAGTATTAATAAAGCTGTTGAGAAGCTGGTAAAGCTTCTTCAAAAAATGACCTCTATGCATTGCTCTTCCACTGGGACACCAGTCAAGAGAATCATCTCTGCGTGCACACAGACAGCTGGAGACAACTCTCTAAGCAACTGCTAAGCTTGGCAAAGGATGCTACTGCTTTAACACATCAAACAAGGATATTTTGTTTGCACAAACACACTTTGCAATGTTTTTGAATGCTCTGCACAGCCCTAATCATTACTCAGGTGGAATCTGAACCATAGCCGATCTTCTTGAACAGGTCTAAGATCAGGGTAAGTTTTTATTTTGTACCTCGGGTCTGTCAGACTTTAAAAGAGTAATTATAATCCTTAAGCAGAATTTTATTGAGAAGCTCAGAAGTATCAGGCAGGTTATTTTAAATTCTGTTTTAGTGAGTAACCAATTTTGCACTACTTAAAAGCTATAACATTAAAAAAAGGAGTTTTTGTAGGCATGGGTGTGCTGCATTGAAGCAAAAGGCTGGAGATATTTCTTAAATATGCAGGGTACCAACCAAATGGTAATATGAAATTGAAAAAGAAGTGAATATGATTTTCATATGGTGATAACTTCTAGATACTTCTGATTTTCTTTTTCTTTTACATTTTAACCTTTAAAACTACTATCACTTTAATAAACACTCACCAATACCAGAACAAATTAAAATTTAGTTAAAATATCAGTATTCTCTTGACTGCATGCCCTTACTCAACCAATACTGTTTACTGCCCTTGCGATTAGGCACAGCTGTTCCTGTTATGATTTTATAATCAATGTCTTTCTCTAAGCTATTCATTGATGCAGCACTTTCTCATTAATAGTCCAAATAAGTCTTGAAATTCTGAGATATAGAGAAATGAATTATTTAAATTTAAAACTTTTTTTTTAATTTTTAAGTTTGCATACCAGTGCAACCATTGCCCAACCAGTCTTGTTGTAGATGAATTCCAGGTTGTTTCGTCGCAAGTAGAGCAAACCGCCAACCAGTGACACCAGGAGGGCCAAGGCAATAGTACCTGAGTAATTTGGTGGCCTGAACACTCTGATCTGTAAAATGGGAGGGTGAAGATTTGATTAGTATAATTTACTTTCTGACACTAAAAGAAAATGCAACCTTTAAACAAAATTGGCAGCTCATGATGAAACTCATCTGCATGAAAATCAATCAAGCCATCTAGTACAACTTTATTTGCTGTTATAAAAAAAACAATTCTTCAAAATAGAAAGCCAATATGAAGAGAAGGTGTTTCTATGAACAGGTACACCCACTTAAATCCAAACAAAAACTGTTATGCTCTAGGAAATAAAACAATATAAATACATACATTTGCATTTTGTTAATTAATAAAATCAATATTTTCCTTTAAAGAAGAAGAATTTTATAAAGTTGCAGAAAATCTCTCAAAGTCTTGAGTTCTGTAAACTGACAAGGAAGGAAGGGAGGGAGGGAGGATTTTGCAAACAATGAATCAGTCTGCAATGAACTAATTTAAATATATTTATTAAATGTATATGTCACCCATTTTCACTATGCAAAGTAGTAAAACTTATCCCATTCATATTGCATTAGCTATAGAGCAGGAGTCCAGGTATATAGTAAAATACTAATATAATAGCATGCGATCTTCATAGGCATTATTATCGAAACTGGCTAGAAAAAAGAAATTCAATATACAAAGCACCAGGAATATATTGACTACTACCCGATATAAAGGTGGTAAAAAAAATTGATGGTATCATCACTGTATTTAGATGGCAACAATAACTCCTGTATCTTTTGATAGAGGAAGTTTTTGTCTAGTTCTCTGACCAATGTGTGTATGTTTTCTAACACAAGTTTGGAAAATCTATGTACCCTCTCAATGTCACTGTATGTAAGTCTCAGCAGTTCCAACCAGATGGTTTAAAGTCTGATCCCAAGTAAAACAGATATTGAAACACATGGTTGCGTCCATCATAATAGCAATCAAAGACAAAACTATATCTGAGAGAATATGCTCAAGATAATGGGTGAAACATCTATGATGGGTTCTATGAGTGAGGCAATTATCAAGCTGACAACAAAGCAGCTATGGAATGAGAACAAACTGAATAAACTTAAATTGGAAAATATTTCTATAAAATAGAAACAAATGCAAAACAGAACAAGATCTATTCTGCGACTCTTCTTGGTGAGAAAATTTATTCTCGTCCCATCTTGTTCAGGAATACAATTAGGAATAATTTGATAAGTGAACTCAGGATCTGCTTCCAACCTCATCTCCTCAATCAACCTGCCTTCCATTGAGGACCTGTATACTGCACGAGTCAAAAGGATGGCTGGGAAAATATTTAAGGACCAGTCACATCCTGGACATGGATTGTTTCAACTCCTACCTAGACACAAGAACAGCTTTTCCCTCAACACTGTCTAACTATTTATTAAGTCTGCATTACTGCTGTTCTCATCGTTCCATCACCCCTAATCCCACTATGACTATAACTGGTTGCTTGTATCCTTACGATTTATATTGATTATTGTCTCCTGGTATAATTTGACGGCTTATTTGTATCCCATGACTATCATTGAGTGTTGTATCTTGTGATTCCTGATGAATATAGAGTTTCCTTTGTTTTACACTGAGAGCATATGCACCAAAGACAAATTCTTTGTGTGTCCAATCACACTTGGCCAATGAAGAATTCAATTCAATTCAATTCTCACCAAATATGTGAAACAAATCCCTCTTCATTTGATTATTAATATTTATTAACAGTATAGCAATTCCAAATCTACCAATCATTGGAAATTACGAGAGACCAATCAATGTAACTGGCAGGCTCCAAATGGGTGGAAAAGTGATTTCAATAATTTTGTGCAGCACTCGTGCTACTACATCTATACACAGTTAAATAATGTTTTTCAATGTATTTATGTAACTGCTCTCTTATAGCATTAAAAAGTCACACTTCTGGAATTATTACTTGCAATAAGTAATATTTCAAGTGGATGCTTACATTAATCACCTAATTGGTGTACTATCATTCCTCATGTTCTGTTAGAAGACAGCGAAATTAATATTTTAGCTATTGCAAAGCAAGTTGGAAATACATCATTATTTTTTCATCTTTTACATTACTATAGAATGATGAAAGGATACTGTTAGTACTGTTATTATTTTAGTCCTTTTTTTTAGAAGAATATTGTGGAGGGAGGGAAAATCATTGAAGGGTAAATCCCAATTCCTAGGTCAATTTCTTGCAGAACCTAGAAGATTAAAGTGGGTCAGTCTTTTTCTTTCTTAAATGACTTACGTGAACATCCATTCTGTCAGCAATCCATTTAGCTAACTGTTCTGCAGCAAATCCAATTCTCTGTAGGTCAAATGTGTCTGCTCTTTTGGGCTTACCTTTTGGGGGGAAATGCATGAAGGTTGGAGCAGAGTTCATATTGAGCTGAAATAGACAACAAAGATGCCATCAAGTACTAAATAAACATATTAATTCTTTACCTTTATCAGTTTCTTTGAAAGCCATTATCGGAAGTCGTAATATGATACAAAAATTCTAACTAAGTAGTGTTTCAAAAGTTACTAACTTTCCTACAACCTTCCAGTTATGTTACTACGATAACAATATCAAATATCTTATAGGGTCCCTGTAAAAATTGCTGATACGTTGAAATTTTAGAAATTTTGAATATCCAAAAGGGCTAAATAAATGAGTAAAATCTGACAGGGAATTTTGAGAGAGAGAAGCAGCTCTGTAAGTGAAAAAGAGGTTATTTTTTTCTCTATAAACTCAGCATTTGCCCCGCAGCAACATTCATTCAATATGATTGTTTTCCATGACTGAAGTATTGTATTTACTTGCATAAGAACATGCCAAAATAAATATGGATAAAGTCATAGTACAATTTGATAGAGTTAGGACCCTGTAACAATTACAAGTTTGGAACAAAATCATCTCTAATCATGTATATATATGCATAGCTACTTTCATTCAGCAGGATGGTATGTTTGCTACACAACTGAATTATACTAGATAAATATATTATTTAAATATTGCAAATTCAAATTATCTATTACAATCAAGTAAGATACCAAATAATTGTATTTATCCCTAGTACAATGTATTCTGTTCCTTTGTTGAATATCTGTTGACAGCTCAATCTGTTACAAAATAGCAATATGAGATACTATGAAACACTTTCTTTTTATCAAACGTGATACCTCAGATAATGATCTGTGGATTTACTGACTGCAACAGGAAACTGTTTTATGCATCTAAGACAATTGAAAGTTTTCAACTTTTTAAATTTCTTCAAATAAGAACTTGTACAAACTCAATCATGTAAAGCTGTGGGCAGGGGTTGCTGGGGATGTAGCTTTCTCCAATATAGGATGAAATAGATCACATATTTCCTGCATTTCTCTTTTTTCCATAAGACACATTTTCCTGTAGCAGCAGCATTTCTCCAGAAATGTGGAGAATTTCTATTTCCTAAAGGTCTTTTTTATTTTTTGGATTGTACTGGAACAAAACAATGATCAAATACTTCTGCTAATTCACATCACAGTTTAGATGGTTGGCAAATAAATTAAATGGCAGCTTAATGATAATTTCCCATCTCTTCTTTTTGCCTTTCCTTCTTACACAAGAAAGACAGCATGAGTAACATTTGAGGGCACCTATTAAAAGTCCGGCTAAGATTCACTGGATGGGAAAGACCAGCAGAGAGAGCAAGAATTTTAAGAGCTGTGGATATTTCTTTAATATTCCCATTCCAGAAATTCCTCCCCCTCCAAAAGGGCAAGGGAATAATTGTTGGCCCATCCATTCTGGAAACTTTAAAATGCAGCCTCTGCAGTCAGATGAAGTCCACTTTTTTTTTTTTTTTTTGCATCTTGCCTTTGGGGAAAACAGGAATTCCATATTATGTATGATTGGTGAACAGGTATGAATGTTCAATTCAAATTAAACTCAACTATGGACAGAGAAGGGGAAAACTAGTTGAAGATTCACAATGACTTGCTCTGGGGAATCTAAAGCCTGGGTTAAATAAATGTTGGAGCTGGGTCTGAAAGGATCGAGTACATTAGGATTTTTTTAAGCAGGGGAAACAAATGATATGTAATGCTTTTCTCTGATACCAATTAATGTTTTACAGTGGAGTTGCATCCCAATCATCTCAATCAAGAGGCTATGTTTCAGCTAAGGGTTTTAAAAATATATAAATAATTAGCAACATATTTTTCAAATGTTAGAAAATAAGGAGTATTCAAGCTGAATTTGAGTTCTAATGACATTATAAATACATCCATGCAGTTTGGCAAATGTATAGAAATAGTTTGCCACTGCTTACTTTTAGGGTCTTATTGTTAGCTATAGGCCTGATATTCCTGAGAGATCTCCCATTCAGCTACAACAAAGCTGTGGCCTAATACAATTTAGCTTCCAAAAACAAGTTACAAGCAAGGTATCAATACTACACTACCATACATAGAACAAGAAATATAAAATGTTGTCAAAGAAAGGATTTCCTTGTAGTTTTAGCAATCTCTAAGGCACACCCTCACCTGCTGGAAAACATCTGCACCTTCATCATAATCAACCAGAGTGAAGAAGAGCTTGTTTGAGAATGCTGAAGAGTAGCGCCACGAGTTAGCCAATACTTGATATTCTTCATTAGCTTGCCTGAAAGTAAAACATAAACATGTTTAACTTCTTAGCAAGTATAACTGCTTGAATTACTTGTTTCCCTGCAAAGTTATTGATATACAGTAATTTCCTGCAAAAAACTACTAAACCTCAGTGGCGCAGTAGTTAGAGTGCAGTACTGCAGGCTACTTCTGCTGACTGTCAGCTGCCTGCAGTTTGGCAGTTCAAATCCCACCAGGCTCAAGGTTTACTCAGCCTTCCATCCTTCTGAGGTGGGTAAAATGAGGACCCAAACTGTTGGGGCAACATTCTGACTCTGTAAACCGCTTAGAGAGGGCTATAAAGCACTATAAAATGGTATATAGGTCTAAGTATTGCTATTGCTAACCTATCTTAACCAAACCAAAAGATGGAAGAATAAAACAGAAATAATAATTAGTTGTTAACCCACTGTAAATATACAAAGATTGAAAACAAAGATATAATAAAAGCAAAGTTACTTTTCATTTCCAAAGTACCAATAGTAATAGGCGCTCTGAATGCAATCCCAAAACATCTGAAACACCACTTGAACAACATTGACATTGACAAAATCACTATCCGTCAAATTAAAAAAGAAGATTACTTGGAACAACTTATAACTTCTGATGGTTCATCTAACCCCATCAAACAACATATTGCTCTCCTAAGTCCTTGGGAAGGACTCAATAGTGGACAATTCAATTCAAACCTTTATTTTCAATGCATAACATGCATGCAGTGAAATTGAATGAACCTCCATTGTTACAATCACACAAAACACAGAAACACAGAATACATTCAAACACAGAATACATCTCCAGACTTATAAATAAATCCCTAACCCCAGGAAATACCGGGGCTAGGCACTCATTTAGAAAATTTACTACCAGTTCTAGCGAAGTGGATAGAACCGGCTGGCTTTGACCTCTGGCATAAACTAGTATTGGTGTTCCCAGTGGTTTTCAAGAAATCTCTTAGAAAATATGTATATTGAGAAAATTTCCATCAATCAATTACAAAAGAAAATACTGTCTAGACCTCCATATATAATATTTATTTTTAATAAATTAAATTTATTGGATTTTAATTGGTTAGTGACTAATTTTTAATTGGGTTGGGCCATTGATTTAATTATATTTTAACTTTTATATGTCTGGTTTTAGATTGGCTGTACACCGCCCCAAGTCCTTTGGGAGTGGGGCGGTATAGAAATGCTGTAAAATAAAATAAATAAATAAATAATATGGTAATTACATTATGACATCCTAGGTTTTCGTGAAGAGTTCAATGCATATGAATGCCAACTACAGCTAACAGTTGTGATTTCATATTTTTATGTATGCAATAATAATGGCAGCAAAAATACAGCATATAAAACATAAACATATGAATGAAAATGTTGAAATACAAAGGAGAAGCAATAATTGTGTGTCTACATGGAAATAATAATCTTATGTAAAATTACGATGTCTATTTCCCCTTATATCTCTTTTCCCTCCCCTTCTGCAAATATGTCACTAGCCAAAAGAAGGAGAAGTGGATTAATTCAATGACTCAAAGCCTTTGATTAACATGGATTACACATTTATCATTCTCAGCAGTTTCCTCCTAAAAAATGAGAAGACTATCTCTTAGATTGTCCTCTAAAGTTGCAATTCTATATCATGCTGGGAATATATTTCAAAGGTTCTATCACCTAAGAAGTTTCCTTTAATGGGTTCTACACTTCCTCCATTAAGGAATCTTCTTCCCTTGTCCAAAGAGACATTGAGAGCTATATTTCTCATTTTGTTCATAACTGTATGCATGCCCATAAATGGAAAACGGGTAGTTCCCAACTTATGACCACAACTGGATAGCAATTTGTATTGTAAGTTGTTGTGATCATGAGTCAATTCATCACATGACTGGATCCAATTTTACAACCATTTTTACCATGGCCTTAGGTGAAATTACTATATTCAACTATACAATTACTCATGTAAAATGAGTCATGCAGCTGTAAGTCAAATCATGTGGTCTAACTTCCTCAATGGTAGTTACCAATTTTTGCAGGAAACTGGCAAAATATATCACAAATCTTGATCATAGAGACCATAGGGAGATGCAAGTAGCTATAAATGTGAGTTGACTGCTCAAATTGTAATCATGAAGGGATGATGTGACAATTGTAACTTTGAATTTAGATTACATTGAACTTTTCCTGACGCTAATTCCAAGGTTAATTCAAATCATCATTAAGCAAAAGCCTGTAAACTGAGGATTACCTGTAAAGGCATGCCTTGATTGAAATTTTATGTCTGGGGAAGGGGAGGGGAGGGAAAGACAGTCTATGCAAAGAAAACCTTCATCCTTATTTTTTTTTTTTTAGAATATTGGTCTAAATTTTAGGTTTGTTTTTTTACAAAAAAACCCAACAACAACCAAGAACAACTGATCTATGTCAGCTGCTGATAAAACAAGTGGACAGAACTGGGAAATTTTATTCCATACTATTAACAAAATTATAGTCATTTAGTGGCTATGTTTTTTTTTTAAAGTAACCGTTTTTCTAAAATTAAATTGTGTTGGGGGAATCTGTGTGTTTTTAATCATGTTCACTTAAAAGAGAAGCATTAATGGATTCAATTATCTTTCTTTCATTTTTCTTACTGTATTGGTGTTGAATACCATTATCCATGTATTGAGAGGAATGCACATGGAAAGCATGGTCATATACTTATATTCATCCAGTTGAAATATTGGCACAACTGCCACTCAAACAACAACTATTAACTCTCAGACTTTCTTTCCTTTTAAGTATACTAAAAGGTCTCAGAGTTTTGCATAACCACTTTGCAAACATCTTTTCAGGAAAACTGATGTCCATGGAGGGAATAGCAATAATATGGAATGAAGTAATATCATTCTGTGTGGCCAAGTATACAGGGATAGTATAAAACTGTTTAGGTCAGAACAATCAGTGTCCCTCACTGCACTCCAATTCTTCAGGGCTAACTCTGCATAAGTAAAGATGACAAAGGTCATGTGCATGTTGAATCAAGCTTATAAACTCCTCCCGAAAACTCTTTGTACAGGTAGGTCTGAACCTACAACCACAATTTGAGTCCAAAATTTATGTTGTTAAGTGAGAAATTTGGTGAGTTATGTCCCATTTTATGACTTAACACATTTGTTAAGTGAATCACTGCAGCTGTTAAATTAGTAATATGGCTGTTAAGTGAATCTGGTTTCCCCATTGACTTCGCTTGCCACCAAAGGTGATCCTGTGTTCTGACCTAGGCCTTCCAAGCTGAGAAAGCAGCCTTTTTGTATCGCTCAAACCTCTTTATTGCAGTTACAGAGAAAGTTCTTCGGAGCAAACCAAAACTATTTTACACATTACAGGCTTTTATCAGGCATGGAGGGAAGCCAGAAGATAACCCACGAAGGCCACGTTGGAGCTGCAGTTAATTGTCATGAAGTCAGAAACAGTCTTACTAAAATGAACTAATTGTTTCCTGCAAAGTCACTTCCCCTTCACTCCTCTTGGGAGGGCCATTCAATTTCCATCTGTGCCTTTCCTTCTGAGTCAGCCCTAGTTTCTCAGCAGCTCCTGTCTCTTGATAGCTCTCCGCATGTGCACATCAGGAACAGGCTCCAGCTGTTCTTCTGTCCCACTGTTACCCGACTTGGAAGGCAGATAATAACTGGCAGATGGCCCTGGCCCCAACTCTGACTCTAATCAGAACTCCCATCAGAGCCTTCCCCAGACTGGCCCATATTCCTCCCAAACCTCATCACTGATTCCTCCACCAGTTCTGCTGGCTACTGATGGGTCATAACACCCTGGAACACTGCAACTATCATAAATATGAGTCAGTTCATTTGCCAAGCATCTAAATTTTATTCACATAATCATGAGAATGCTGCAATGGTCATAAGTGTGAAAAGGACGTTGGTCTTACCTGATACGGACCTTCTCATCGTGGGAAGCATATGCTCCAATGTCTGGGTAATTGCATTCGCTCACACAGGTCACGTGACTTCAGTCGAAAACTATAAAAGCTTCTGCCTGGACTGGAACCACTCCAGAGTTTTTATCGGCGAAGCAAAAGATCGACTTCTGGAGCACCTGTAACAAGAAGAACTAGGCCCTGCCTGCCTGAGAGAAGAAGCAAATTCTATGGGAGGGAATTGGAGCATATGCTTCCCATGATGAGAAGGACCGTATCAGGTAAGACCAACGTCCTTTCTCCATCGTGCTGGAAGCATATGCTCCAATGTCTGGGACCTACCAAAGCTTACTGTCCCAGGATGGGGAGCTAAATGATTCTAGTCCTCTAAATATCAGGTGCCAAATGAACCTGTTGCAGAACCCATCTGCCAAAAGCAGCTTCTGCGGAGGAAAAAACATCCAGCTTATAATGTTTGATAAATGGACAAAGGAACGACCAGGTGGCTGCCCTACATATGTCCTCTATAGAGGACTGAGTGTTCCAAGCTGCAGAGGTAGCCGCACTCCTAGTGGAATGCGCAGTGATCCTCCTAGGCATGGGTTGATTTTGGTTCTCATAGGCCCTAGCAATACAAGATCTAAGCCATCTACCTATCACTGATGAAGTTGCTCTGGAACCCATCGAGGCAGGGGTAAACCTTACAAAGAGGGCTTCTGTCCTTCTGAAGGAAGATGTACGCTTAATATAGATGCGTAGCGCTCTGCGAACATCCAGAGCGTGCCATTCTCGCTCCCTAGGGTGTATAGAGTTAGGACAAAAATTGGGCAGGATTAACTCCTGCGACCTATGGAAGACAGTGTTGACCTTGGGCAAAAAGCTTGGGTCTAACCTTAGGATTACTCTGTCAGAATGGAAAATGCAGAGATCCTGTCTAATAGATAGGGCTGCTAGCTCGGAAATCCTGCGGGCAGACGTAATTGCCACCAGAAAGACTACCTTTAAGGAGAGATAGTGCAGAGCACACTTTACCCAATGGTTCAAAAGGACTCTTGGTAAGAGCCTTCAGGACCCTTGGAAGATCCCAAGTGGGGAATCTGTGTATAACTGGGGGATGGAGATTAACTGCCCCTTTTAAGAAACTCTTAATCAAAGGATGTTGGGTTAGAGAGTGGTGGTGCCGTACAAGAATTACAGTGGCTAGAGCCGCTACTTGGCGGCGGAGGGTATTAGGGGAAAACCCTTTTTCCAAACCGTGTTGAAGGAAGAGCAGGACGTCAGGAATCTCAGCCTTTAGAGGGATAATACGCCTTGGCTCACACCAACGAAGAAAAGCCGTCCACGTAGCTTGATAAATTCTGTTGGTGGAAGGTCTTCTGGACGCCT
>JAEANM010022557.1:0-11579 GCA_017656035.1 Myanophis thanlyinensis
AGCCAACTAATTTAATTAATTTTAAAGTGATTTTAATTCTGTATTATTGTACTGTTTTTTATAGGCTGTTCACCGCCTTGAGTCCTTCAGGAGAGGGGCGGTATAGAAATTTAATAAAATTAAATTAAATTAAAATTACCCCTGAGCTAAGCACAGTGCAGTGAAAGACACGGTCCCTTAGACAGCAATGTCCTTTCTCTTCCAGCTGTTCCATATGGAAGGCCATCTAAGGAAGCAAAAAGTGTTGCAGGCTTCTGTTCCTAATTTTTGTGCAATGGTCAATACTTGGAACATGGTGCAACCTAAGTTAAACCGCTTGGCTGTCTGCTGAATTTAACAGAAGCAACATATAAACTTCCGTAACTCAGTGATTATTGATAAAAGTTCTTCACGGGCTGCCAAACTTTAGCTGGATTTTTCTTTTGTCCCTGCCTGTGCCAGCTCTGTTCCCCATCAAATCTGATCAGAGTTGTACTTATGTAAGAGAGCCTCAGGAACCCCAAGGCTAAAACTGGTAAGTTAGACCCAGTGTTTCTCAATCTCAGTAACTTTTAAAAAGTGTGGCCTTCATCTTCCAGAATTTGGAAAGTTGAAGTCCTCACATCTTAAAAGTTGTTGACATTGAGAAACATTGAGTTAACTCAAAATATAGCTGAAAAGGCTGTGGCAAAGCATTTCTATATGGCTGTATGTGGATAGAGCCATCAAGTCACCAGGAATTTGATTTCAGAGCTTCTTTACAGCAGAGATGAAATTCAGCCGGTTCGCACTGGTTCTATAGAACTGGTTATTAGAAAAAAAATCTTCTTTTGTTTTTCCCCACTTTTCAGGATTAATCCTGCAAATAAGGCAGTTGTTTCTAGCCTAATCTTTATTGCCTTGCTCACAGAAACTGCCTCTCCCTTTATTACATTACAACTTTGGTGAAGTTTAATTCTGTGTTTGGGGATGTTTAATCCTGTGGCCATGCCCACAGAACAAGTAGTAAAAATATTGAATTTCACCACTGCTTTACAGTCTTTCTGGGTAGCCACAGAGAAGAAAGCAAGAAGTAGAATTTAGAATCTTCATTGCTATGAATTTACTAGATGAAGAAGGATAGCTCAGAGAAATTGCTTTGATTGTTTTGTATTGTTTATATCACATAATTTATTAGCACTCCATACTATAACCAAAGAATGTCTTTTTTGGAAATGATAGGTTCCCTTTCCCTTATGCTGTTGTATTTTTAAAGGCATGCTTACAGTGAACATAATAGAATGCACCTCCAGATCCATTTGTCTAGAAAAGTGTATATTGCATATAGTATATTGTAAATATACTTTGCTGGACATTGCCTTTTACTTTGCCCCAGATAAGGGTGGTGAGATAATGCATTCATTGTGTCCTTGAAGAATGTAGTGTGAAAGATGGTTGGCTTATCCATCTCTGTCCATGCCATCATTATGCAAGCTAAAACCAGCTTATTTTCAAATATCTGGAGATCATTTCCAACTCCCCATGTATAAACAAGATGGAATGCATTAGATTTGTCTCTCTTAAGAGATGAGGAATTAAACTACAGGTTGTCTGTAATTTGAAGAATGAGACATGCCCACAGCTGGTAAGAGAACTGAGTAAGATCTACAAACTGTAAATGAGGATCTTCTAAAAAAAAAACACCCCAAAATAATCAAAGGATAATTATGACATACTTCTATGTAACCTGATTTCAATTTCATTTTTTTTTTTAATATTCCTCATACTTTTTATTTTGCTTGCTGTTTAACTGAGTTGGGCCAGGCTCAACATTCTATAAGAGGTCTCTCCCAAGTTTGGAAGACAGAGTTGAAAAGGTTTGTTTTATGAAGCATGAAATACTTGCTTTTGAACTTTCATTCATTGACATAGGATGTAAATAACGTTAAATGCACAAGGAGGATGCAGTTTTGTTAATTGCGCGCAACTGGTTGACAGCAACAGTATACAGGTAGCCCTCAACTTGTACAATTTGTTTAATGACCGTTTCGAAGATTCAGCAACACTGAAAAAAGTGATTTATGTCTGCTTTTCATACTTAACAATCATTGCAGCATCCCCATAGTCACATGGGCAAAATTTGGACACTTGGCAACTGACTCATATTTATGACGGTTGCAGTGTCCTGGGGATCCCCTTTTGTGACATTCTGACAAGTCAACAGGGAGTCCAGATTGACTTGATAGCCATGTTACTAACTTAACAACTGCAGTGATTCACTTAACAACTGTGGCAAGAAAGGGTGGTACATAGGACAAAATTCACTTAGCAGATGTCTTGCTTAGCAATGGAATTTTTGGGCTCAATTGTGGTCACAAGTCAAGGACTATCTGTATTCATTTGCAATGTATTTTTGTTGCCTTGGGATTATTATTGGACTTGGCGTTTTCCATGGGTGGGTGATGCAGGGTAGTAACTTCAGAGATCTCATGGTGGTCCCAGGAATTCCCTCCTCCATTCAGTCCCAGTGGGATGTGAAAATTGTCTCCTGTGTGAGTTGGATGCCTACCAGGAACTCTTCAGCATTGTGACAAAAAAAAAGACTGATTTGTTGACAGTTTGGTTTTAATCTTGTTTATTGCCCAAGCCCCAGTGACTTTACACATAACACAAAATCTTAAACTACAGTTTGTGAATCACAGTGTCTGGGTTCACAAATCTAAACTACGTTATTTATTTTTACTTAGTTTCGGTTGATCTTCCAGATGTTAGGTTTAGTTGCTGTTGCCGTTGAAACACAGGAAGTGTATTCACGTAACACATGTATCCACACTTAACCAGAGTACTCACTTTTCTCAACTTTGGAGTTCTGATTGCACCCTGAATCATAAATTAGTAAAGTAACAAACAACATGTTCCATTGAAACTTGGTTAGCAGTTTGTGGTTGAACATTTCTTGGTCCACCATGTGTCTTGCTGTGAAGTACCATGTGTACTGGGGGCTGTCTTTTACATGTAAAAGCCACATTATGTTACAGGATATTAAGACAGCTCTTGTTTTAAAGCACGTGCCTAGGATTATATGTATAAATCTAATACAAAATATGTAGCTGTTAGTGGATGCTGTCAATCATCTTTTGCAGCCTGACAACATGGTAACCATCTGTGTGCTGTACATTCTGCCTGATTTATGTAGGGTTTCATCCCTCCCCCCCTCCCTCCCCCCCCCTCTCTCTCTCACACACACACACAATTCTTGGGCTGATCTAATTAACAAGGAAGCTGAATGAAGTGTGAAAGGCTGAGCAAACAGGACAGATTGGGTCTATCTTGCAGAATGTGGTTATTTTCCCCTATTCTGGTAGGGCTGGAAAGCTTTGCTGGAATCCGTTTGCTTCAAGGGCCATTCAAATTAGTTCATGCTCAGATGTAATGCAGTGAAGAAATTTACTGACAACCTGATGAAGGGCCTGGGCAGCCAGCGGTCATGTATTTTGTGAGAAATAACTGCATTGAGAGTTGGTCAGAACTGAGCAAGAAATTGAAAGAAGAAAAAACAAATGCAAAAATCAGAGGTTAATAGGAAACAAGGAATATGAGGTATGGAGAGAGAATCTAGTATTTGAGACCAGAAAAACAAACAAACGAGGAAAAATGCTAGTTTCTGTCTTAATGCATGAACAGATGCAAACTGAAGCTAAAGGAAATCACCTCTTTCATCCCCGTTCTTAACAATGAAGATAATTAACTATTAAAACCTTTAGCAGTGTAATGCATTTAGAGGGTTTTTTTAAAGCAAATATTGAGATTAAAAATGCTCATTGGGAAATGAGGAAATGGACTTGCTTGGGATTGCTACACTTACTTTTCAGAGAAATGGGATTAACTGTGTGGCCTTATAGATGACAACCAAGTTCTAGGCTTTAAGGAGAGGCCATCTCCTTGGTATATATCATCGACCAGTAGAGTTTCTGGCATTTCAGAATCTAGGTACGGATGATCTTTGATTTATGACAATGATTGAGCCCAAAATTTCTGTTCCTAACCGAGATAATTGTTAAATGAGTTTTGCTCCATTTTACAACCTTTCTTGCCCTAGTTAAGCAAATCACTGCAGTGGATAAGTTAGTAATATGGATGTTAAGTGAATCTGGCTCCCCCTTTGACTTTGCTTGTCAGAAGGTTGTAAAAGGAGATTGCATGACCCTGGGACACTACAACTGTCATAAATATGAGTCACTTGCTAAGCATCTGAATTTTGATCACATGACCATGGGGCTGCTGCAAGATAAGTGTGAAAAATGGTCATAAGTCACTTTTTTTAGTTGTAACTTCAGATGGTCATTAAATGAACTGTGGTAAGGCAAGGACTACCTATAATGCGAATCATCTCTACCATAAGAGCCTAGAACCCTCCTGCCAAAGTAGAAAACAAGTGGGATTTGCATACATTCTAAGCGATGGGTTTGTAATTGGAGGAACCACATCCCAGTGTACATCATGGGCCATTAAGAGAGATGCATGTTCCCCTTTTAGTCCCCTTTTAAAGGAGCCATCCGCTTTGGCCCTTCCCTTGGAATTCAGCCCACTCTGCACAGCGGTGCCTATCTGGGCTCCTTTCTGTCAGGTCGTGTGTTGCTTGGAGCACAGGTCATGGAAGATTTTGTCCTAAGTCTAAGAGAAATGGTGGCCCCCCTGCTAGAGGATGCTTTGGACGAACGGGGCAGTGGGAATAACCGGGATGTCTCTGTCTATAAGTGCACCCCCATCTTTGATGTCCCTGTATTTTATGAATGGTTTGGGATGTGCTTCCAAAGAATAAAAAGAATGGAGATATATTCTACAAATGACTCAAGTCAGAATAGCAACTGAGCGGTGGCAGTTTTGCCTGCTCTGGCAAAGTTGGATTTTATAATTATAGGCAGTCCTCGATTTATGACCACAATTGAGTCCAAAATTTATGTTGTTAAGTGAGACATTTGTTAAGTGAGCTTTGCCCCATTTTACTACCTTTTTTGCCACTGTTGTTAAGTGAATCACTGCAATTGATAAATTAGTAACCCCGATGGTTAAGTGAATCTGGCTTCTCCATTGACTTTGCTTGTCAAAATATTGCAAAAGGGGATCACAAGGCCTTGGGACATAGCAGTGGTCATAAGTATGAACCAGTTGCCAAGCATCTGAATTTTGACCTCATGATCATGGGGATGCTTCAAAGGTTGTAATGGAAAAACTGTCACTTTTTTCAGTGCTGTTGTAACTTTGAACTGTCACTAAATGAACTGTAAACCAAAGTATTACCATAATGTTTTTATTTAGTTCTGGAGAGAAAAAAAATACCCTACCTTTCCCCTGTCCTCTTAAAGTGATCCATTGTAAAACCTGAGTCCCTTCCTTGAAGGTTAGTGTGGTCCATTGTGGGTTGGTAGATGGGTGATTTCAACATCTCAAGCTTAAGCCGAGATAGAGTGAGAGTTCCAAAGTCATCAGCTTCCAAGGAAGGATTACAACCCAAATTGCCATGCGCTTCTTAGTCCAGCACTTTAATCACAACACCACACTGGCTCCCAACTGACTTTACTTATACAAATAATAATACAGTGTGCTCACTGGACATGTTCCTTGGCAATGCCAAGTAATACCCTTAACCTGCCAGGGTGGAGTGTGATTATGGACAATCCTGTCACATTGTTAGCAGTCATGACTACAGATAATGGTTAGGTCTATATAAACACACTTCCATTTAATAGCAACAGTCCTAATATCTTTGGGAAGTAGTGTAAAAAAAGATTGTGAAGCTTGATACTCATTTCACTTTCGTACCATATATGTAACAAATAAAATTTAATTTGATTTGATTTGAGAGCCAGATGTTGCCTTGGCTGGCAAAATCTCTGAATCAGTTTGTGAGGTAAGTATTTGGGAGACTGCAAAATATTTGCCTGATGTACAGAAAGAGGCAAATGCTATTCACTGCCCCCTCCCCCCCTGCAAAATGTTGAAGAACATTATGGTGTAACTGAAAAGCTAGGCCAAGTCCACATTGGGATCCTAATCTTTAGCCAGTGGTTTAACCATCAGTGGCATTGCCCTGATTTCATAGTTACAGTCTTAACAGGGGTCACAGTGACCTAGCGGTTATGATACTGGGCTTGTCGACTGAAAGGTTGCAGTTTAAGATGCAAGAACAGATGGTCATTGACTTAAAACAGTTTATTTAGTGACTGTTTGAAGTTACAATGGCACTGGAAAATGTGACTTGACTTTTTCACACAACGTTGTCACATCATCAACATTCAGATACTTGGCAACTGGCTCATATTTATAATGGTTGCAATTTCCTGGGGTCACGTGATCAACTTTTGTGACCTTCTGACAAGCAAAGTCAATGAGGAAGCCAGGTTCCTAACCATGTTACTGACTTAACTGAAGTCATTCACTTAACAAGTTTGGCAAACAAAGGAGATTAAAATGGAGCAAAACTCACTTAGCAATAGCAATACCAATAGCACTTAGACTTATATACTGCTTTACAGTGATTTACAAAACTAAGCGGTTTACAGAGTCAGCATTTTACCCCCAACAATCTGAATCCTCAATTTACTGACCTCAGAAGGATGGAAGGCTGAGACAACCTTGAGCCGGTGAGAATTGAACTCCTGGCAGGGAGTGGTGAGTTAGCCTGCAATACTGCATTCTAACCACTGCGCCACCATGGATCTTGACTTAACAACTGTCTTGCTTAGCATCAGTAACTTTGGACTCAACTGAGGTCATAAGTCGAGGACTACCTGTACCACGTGATGGGGTGAGCTCCTCTTTGTGCCTCAAGTTCTGTCACTGTTCCTGTCCCAGCTTCTGCCAACCTAGCAGTTCAAACGCATGCCATTTTGATGTTAAGGTAATGGCATTCTGGTACCTCGGCATATAGTCATGCTGGCCATGCGGTCACCAAAACATTTTTAAACAACACTCGGCTCCGTCGGCTAGAAAACTGAGATGAGCATGCCCCCTAGAGTCATACACAACTGGATAAGGGCACCATTATCCTCTTAACAGGTTGAATTTAGGCAAGCTGCTTAAATAGATAAGTGAAAGATCCAGCAGCTGTATCCACACAACCTACACGATTTTGTGCATCAATTGCTGATGATTCCAATTTGAAGAAAATCCAGACAATGTGTTAATTTAAGATCCCCCTTAAATGGGTGGTGAACACGGTCTTCTATAGCTAATAAATGCCTGGATCCATGAGTCATTTTTAAAGGAAGTACAGATGTAAAGGTTTCACTGTTTTGATTCTTCTGGCTCATGCTGACCTTGTACACTTCATTTGAAGCCACTGACCTCACTTTAGTCATCGTTTCCCGAGAAAACAAGTTGCACCGCATCATTCAGCGGTGAGGGATGTAGGCTAAATTAAATGACAAATAACAAGCATATACGCCCCACGTATTTATAGAGCTTTCCATAAATATGGAATACTCTCCTCCCCCTAGAAGTATGTGAAGCCCCCACCTTGCTGCAATTTCGCAAACATGCAGCAGCTGTTTTATTCTCATGTACTTCCACTTGCAGCTGTCTGACCGTGGGCATCTATCTTGGTTTTATTTTTGCTTTTGTCTTGTGGTTAGTTTTTGGTTTTATATTTATTACTATGTTTTTCTTTTTGCTTGGACTTCTACACCGCCCGGGATCCTTTGGGATTGCGGTGGGTTTATAAGTATGGTTAGTATGCAAATAAAATTTAAGGGGTAAAACTATCCTGTAAAAAAAAAAGTGACTCCCCCCCACTTCTAAGTAAACAATAGAGAACTGTAAAAAAAAAAAAAAAGAAAGCAGCTCCTGTAGTGGTTTGAATGTTGATTCTGCAGTCAACTTAAGGCTCTATCTTAGCTTTCTCTATCCCAGCTTTGATGTTGCAAGAATAATGCAGTAAACTGGGTTGTTATAAGGATTACAGCTAGATTGTCCATTGGACAAAATGCTGTATAGTAAACACTCCAAAATGCTACGTAAGGGTTATTGTTGTTAAAGAAATCTCTGGCTGAATTACAATTCCTAGCAGCTCAGCTAGCTTGACCAATCACAAGAGAAGTCAAAAGACGTAGCTCAGCAACATCTCAGGTTGCATTGCTGAACAGCATCTCAGGATGCTACAGGTCTCCCACCGAACGCATTGAAAAATCCTCTGCCCAAATGAGATTTCATGCTTAGAGCCTCAGCTCAGAATAACAGACTAACAGACTTAGAAGGAACCTTGAAGGTCTTCTAGTCCAACCCCCTGCTCAGGCAGGAAATAACCAGATTTTTCTGGGCTAGGAGTGAGGCTGCACTTTCGCTCCAGTGCCCATCTTCTTTTGATGTGAGTTGTGTCAGCTCCATGACAGATGGCTTTCTCTACAGGCTGTCTGTGACTTACGACCACAGTTGTGACCAGAGTATGTAGCTAAGCAAAGTGATGGCTAAATGAGGTGTGCTCAATTTTATGTCTTTTTTTTTTGCCATGGTTATTGCAACATCCTAAGGTCACGTGATCAACAGCTGTAACCTTCCCAGCTTGTTCCCAATAAGCAAAGTCAATGGGGGAAGCTGGATTCATTTAACAACTGCATAATTCATTTAAGAGCTGCAGTGATTTGCTTAACCACAGTGGCAAAGAAGGTCATAAAATGGGGCAAAAGCCACTTAATGGTCTTGCAAGCAATGGAAATTTTGGATTCAATTGTAGTTGTAAGTTGAGGACTACCTGCATAAAGCAAGTTCTGGGTAGTTACTCCTTTTGTGGTTCATTTTAGGGGCCATGTTGATTGGTTTCTTCCTGCAATACCTTTCCTGTAAGAGAGTTCCACATTTTCCTGGCCAATCCTGAACCACAACAGGTTGCCTCTTTGCCCTCTGATTAGATTTCAGTCATCAAGGAGAGAAGCGACCTAGAACTAAAAAGAAATTTCCTGACAATTAGAACACTTAATCAGTGGAATGACTTGCCTCCAGGAATTGTGAATGCTCCAACACTGGGGGTTTTTAAGAAGAGATTGGACAACCATTGGTCTGAAATGGGGTAGGTAGGGGGTCTCTTGCTTGAGTAGGTGGTTGGACTAGAAGACCTCCAAGGCCCCTTCCAACTCTGTTATTCTGTTCTGTTCTGTAACAGGAAAAAAAAAGGATGAACAAACAAGAGGATGCTTTAAATCCTCACCCTTGCCTTGGATTAGATTTCTAAGTGTTGTTGAAGTGTGGTTGTATTGAGGCCAGCAGCTACTTCTGACTGCAGTGGACTCTGTATTCACTTCACAAGAATCTATGCAGCAATGCCACAAAGGTGCTTGGACTTCCTTGTTTTTCTTTGAAGACATTTCACTTCTCATCCAAGAACTGAAGAAGCTTCTTGGAGGAGAAGCGAAACGTTTTCAAAGAAAAACCAGAAAGTCCAGTTGCCTCTTGAAGAAAAAAAAGCACCTTTGGGACATCCATGGCCTGGAGGAGTGAGAATCTCCGTAGACATATTACAGCAATGGTTAAACTTAGATACTTGATTTCCGGTTGCTCATTCCTTATTACGTGGAAAATAGTGTGTTTTAAATTATCCTCTTTTATCTGAAAAAGAGGGTTTGTGTGAATAGAAATAAATTCCAAATGCAAAAGTGACTTTTCAAAGTAATACCTTAATGTAGAACAGAGGTGTCCAACCTTGGTGACTTTAAGACTTCCCAGAATTCCCCAGCCAGCCATTCTGGGAGCTGAAGTCTGCAAGTCTTAAATTGCCACGCTTGGACACCTCTGATCTAGAATGTCCGAGAAATAGCACCCAGGAAACACAAAACACCAGGGGACTGGCAATACTTTTACCAATTAACAGATTTTATTAAAAGCCAGTGTCTTTTGTTGAAACATGTTGGAAAAGGTGCTACTGGGCTTAGGATTTTTTACCACCATAAATTAACACAGGTCTCCTCTTAAGAGGGAAAAAAATCATAGGGGAAAAGAAACAGAATTTACTCTCAGATGACAGATCTATCCACGATGGGACTTGGAAAATGTTTATGGGTTAACTGCAGTTATTCATTTTCAGTAGTAATCGTGAGCAGTAGCATTCAAGCAAGAGGTTTGCAGTATTTTAAATATACTACAATACAGTTGAACGTTTGCATAGACTGGAATTGCCTTCAGCAGATTCTTTACTGTTTTCTTCATTGCAGCAAAGCTGTTCCTGGAAAGTATTCAGACCATCCATTAGATTCTTCAGAGTACTCTGAATATGTGTGGGATGTTTGGCAGAATACATTAGTCTTATAAAAATTAACTTTGGAGTTTAATATTCAGCAGTAATTCAGATTTGACAGTTTGCGTTTGATGGCTTGACTTCAGATATTGTGTTAATCCAGTGATTGTGATTTGTAGAGAAGGCATGATAGTTGAGCACATTGTATGAATCAAACGGTGGTCACCAGAATGCGGGGCTGGGACTGCTCCGATGGAGTTTGATGATCTCCTTCAAATACAACTGCTTAGTAAAGCATCACAGGCCTACAGAACAGGGAAACATTCTGTACTTAAATAGCAATAGCACTTAGATTTATATACTGCTTCACAGTGCTTTACAGCCTCTCTAATTCAAATTCAGATTCAAATTTTATTTGTCACATACACAGTACGATGTGTAGTGAAATGCTTATGCGACTGCCAGTGACCATAAAATTAAGGAGAGCAAGGAGAATAGACTGTAGGAAGGATAAGGGAATAAGTTAGGAAATGAATACTTAATAGAGAAGAGAGGGAATAAAGATAAAATACGATGTCCGTTGTTTTGACAGCAGTGTCCATCCATGTGCAATGGTCAGTATGAGCGAATATGACTGTTTTAGACCTGAGCATTGCCCTGGTTTAGAGACTGTTTACAGAGTCAGCATCTTTGCAGTTAAGCAATCTGGCTCCTCATTTTACTGACCTGGGAAAGATGGAAAGCTGAGTCAACCTTGAGCTGGTGAGACTCGAATTGCCGAACTGCTGGCAGCCGGCAGAAGTAACTTGCAGTACTGAAATCTAACCACTGTGCCACCGCAGCGCTTACTTAACTCTTCACTGGGAAGTATCCAAGCCAAATCATGATAGGTTACAAACCTGGATGTTTGTTTCCAGTGGAATACGGATGTTCTGGATGGTCTTCTGGACAGGTCTTGTGACATGATAAATTTTGGGGCTGATGCAGAATTAAGTGCCTTTGTTCTGGCAATGGGTAGTAACAGTCTGTCCACTCCCCCAAGTGAACGCTGTAGTCGCACAGGGAGTCCTCGACTTAGAACTGTCCCTTTGGCTACCATCTGCTACCATTACAGTGTCACTGATAAAAGAGAGAGGTGACTGGTCCTCACTTACAACTATTGCCGCATCCTCATAGGCCAGTGATCCAGATTTCAGTGCCTGACAACCATCATGTATTTACGACAATTGCAACATCCCGGTGTCCTGTGGTCGCTCTTTGTGTCCTTCCCAGCTGGTTGCTGAAAAGCAAAGTCAATGGCGGAAACTGGATTTGTTTAACAACTACAGTTGTGTTCAAAAATATGCAACCCCCACTGAAATTGAGTGTTTTGGCCAGTTTGACATTGATTTTGATC
>JAEANM010022558.1:0-11579 GCA_017656035.1 Myanophis thanlyinensis
CTTTAATGTACACTGAGAGCATATGCACTGAAGACAAATTCCTTGTGTGTCCAATCACGCTTGGCCAATAAAGAATTCTATTCTATTCTATGGAGGACAGGTGTTAGTACTGAGCTATTTCTTGTATTCTACCCCTAAAATGTTTTGCTGTGTTTTTCAATATAGATAGTCTTCAACTTACAAGCACAACCAAGCTCAAATTGTATGTTGCTAAGTGAATATTTTGTTAAATGAGTTTGGTCCCATTTTACGAATTTTCCCGTCACATTTGTTAAACGAATCCCTACAGTTCTTAAATTAGTAACATGGTTGTTAAGTGAATCTGGTTTGCCCCTTGACTTTGTCAGAAGATCACAAAAGGGGACATATGACTCTGGGACACTGCAACCCTCATAAATGTGAGTCGGTTGTCAAGCATCTGAATGTAAATCGCATGACCATGGGGATGCTGCAATGGTCATAAGTGGGGGAAATGATCATAAGTCACTTTTTTCAGTTTTCCATTGTAACTTCGAAAGGCCACTAAATGAACTGTTGTAAATCAAGGACTATCTGTATCTATTTGAAACCTCAGGAGAATCATCAGAGAAGGTGGAGCTGGGTGCCACATTTACAAGGATGACAGCCAAATAGATTTCTTCTTTTTGCCTTCTTCTATCTTTTTCTGCCTAGACTGGACCAGGATGAAGGTAAGGCATAACTAGCCAAGGCTGAGTACAATCAAATATAAAGGTTTGATAGTCAGAAATAATTCTGATTGGAGGGAACAGATCTTGATGGGGTTGCATTCCCTTGAAAGGCAAGGTTTTCAGGCTGGGGGATTCCATCTTGGAATTAAATCAGGTGAGCATGATGACAGTGAATGCATGATGAGCATGATGACACTTTCACCTGTGTCTGATTAATCAACTTTTTTCCCTTTCCAAAGAGGGCTGTTTTGGATCTTGTGATCTCTGCTTTGGTTATACCTCCTAAATAAATTATTGTAACCTCTTCAGAACATAGAAGCCAGATTTCTAATAAATATTCTCTATTCAACATTTTATTCATTGTCTGATTGGGGGAAAAAAAACCCTGAATCTCTATTTTTTATTAAAAAAAATATTTCCTGTGCACCTTTTTGCTTTGCTAGTTTTATGTTGCATATGATTGTGTTGTTTTTTATTTATGTTTACTTTTACTATTGTGTTTTCTTTATGGTGCTGCAATTAACTGATTAATTGTTGATGTTTAGTGTCCTTTAATGTTATATTATAAGTTGCTTTGGGCTGGCATGCCAGTAGCAGGCAGGTATAAATTCAGCAATCAATACTTTGCAGAATAAAATTAAAATAAAACTTAGACCAAAGTTAAGGACAGCGCAATAATGCTTTGAATCTGTCTAATTACCTGTCTTTTTCTATTTCCCTCAAGCTTATTAAGCATAATTGTTTTTTCTACTCCTTTGTCCACCTGCATTACACATCCAGAATATGTGAGTTTCTATTTGCTGGTATCCCCTCAAGGGAACAGTCCGTCTTTATTTTTTCCAAGACTGATTGATAGGCTCTTCTTGCAGTCATGGTACTCTTAGTAAACATCTCTTAATCCATAATTCAAAGGCATCTATCTTCTTTTTCCTCCCTTTTTTTCAAGTGCCCAACTTTTTAGGCTATACATTACCTCTGAAAAGACCATTGCTTTAGCTAGTCTGATCTCTGCTGTCATTGAAATATCCTTATCCTTCACAATCCTGTCCAAATTTGTCATTGTCTTCCACTTTAGGATTAATTTTCTCTTTATTTCTCCAACATTCTGTCTGTCTTTATCTACTGACACCCTAAAGAGGTTTACTGAGTATAGGTCAAATCATTAAAACCAAAATCCAAATATGACATCTGGACACAGTGGAACTGTATCATTTTGATGCCACATAACTACCATTTTGCCATAGCAACAACACTTCATATCAGATAAATCATCTGGTTTTCTTCCTCTTCTCTTTCCTTCTACCTCTCCCAGCATTTTACTAACAGACACATGGGGACATTCCCATAGATTTGCAATGTTTCCATACCTTTCATTGTTTAGCAATAAAATTATTTCCCACTTGCTGAAAATTATAGTGCTGAAATGAAGCTTTTGGGAAACCAGAAGCATTAGAAGACTTTCTACAGGTTGGAGCATGCATGAGAGTTTCACCAGACAAAATACAAACCACAGTTCATTCTGGTTAGATTATGATTATGTGCCACCAAATCAATGTTGACTCTCAGTGACTACGTAGATAGATTTTTCTCCATGGTTATCTGTTCCTAACCTGGTCTTTCAAATTACTTCTATTGAGTAATACTCATCACCACTGTAACTGAGCCCATCCAACTTTTGCTAGTTTTATTTCTTTTCTCTTCCCTTCTACCTTTCCCAGCATTTGAGCTTTCTCCAGTGAACTATATCTTTACATAATTTGCCCAAACAAAGAATAATTTGAGCCTGGTTATTTGTGCTTCTATTGAGCACTCTGGGCTGATTTGCTCAATGATCCATTTGTTTGTTTTCTTTGCTATCCACAAATGCTGGATATCTTTGTTATTCTCTGGACTCGTCTCTAACACTAATGTTCAAAAGTATCAATGCTCATCTTGTCCTGCTTGTATTTATTTAATTGTAAGTCCACAGTGGCTCAATTGGTTTGGGATAATTGTATTATTGCAGTAGAAATAGAAAGCTAATCTGATAGGACTACTTTATATAGATAGAATCTGTTCCACAACATATTTAATTTGATTAATAGAGTTAATTGTGCTTTGTGGAAATACCACCTCCCCCCCCCCCAAAAAAAACCCCTTACTTGACTTAGTTAGGATGTGGTTAAGTGGTTAAAATTAACCCTAAACAGACCTAATCATGCATGGGGTTAAAATAATCCTACTCATTTTGTTGTGTCCTGGAAACACCTATACCAGTTGTTTGTATGGTTATTGACTTTTAATCTATCTTATTCAGAAAGGAAAAATTCTGGACAGAAAAGATTGATGAAAAATCAAGCTCTTCCATTACAGTGACTCTTGTTCACAAAATTGTGGCTTCTGATCTGATTTCTGCCTCTTAGAATTATTAGTAAAGGGCTCTGGCTGAATTAGAGATTGCTTACATCAAGACCGCTGTCAAAACAGGGCCATAAATTAGGATACAATGAATCTTCATTCAAATGGCAAATAAGAAATTGGAGTCTTCAAATATTATTTAAAGGACCACACCAACCGGATGCTTTCTTGATGTCTTTTGCAGGATCATCAGGCTTCCTGACTCACATATTGTATTCTTCAGCCAGTATGTCCTGTGAGAATTGTGTCACTAGCTGGTTGTTGTTGTTTTTTTAATTCTCTTAAGCCTTGTTCCAAGAAGCAAACACCTTCGACTGAAACTGCATGTATAACAGCTCCAATGCCTCTTTATCCTTCGCAAAGCTTAGCTTACAGAATTTTTCTAACATATCTTTTCATTTTAGAAAAAAACAGAATTGTGAATGAAAGTTATCTCCATTAACTCGCTTCAGAGAACTGATCTTATTTTAGTATTTTCAAACTTCCCTGAAACACACACCCAAAAAAGCCTACACAAAAAAGTCAGGCCTAATTCCAAATTATTGTATTCCTGTCCTGCTCTGTCCCTTTTGACGTGGCCTCCCTTAATCCAAAATCTGCATTCCCCCCCGCCCTCAGAATTCCAGACTCACCTTTAGCTCTGCCTTCTGTACAGGTAGAACATGCTAAGCTGAAATGCAGAAATGGAGCTTTATGGGGGAAATTATTAGGGGGAAAAAACCCAGAAAGAGCTTCTTTTAGACGGTTGCACTTATCTGACATCGACTGATTTCAAAATACCTAAGCAGAATGGGATTTGTTTAATAGCAATAGCAATAGCACTTAGACTTATACCCTGCTTCACAATGGTTTCCAGCCTTCTCTAAGCATTTTACAGAGTCAGCATATTGTCCCCAATAATCTGGGTCCTCATTTTACTGACTTCAGAAGAATGGAAGGCTGATTCAACCTTGAGCCTGTGTGAATCGAACTTCTGGCAGTCGGCAGAATTAGCCTGAAAATACTGCATTCTAACCACTGTGACACTGCGTCTTTCTTAATACCTGTGTTCAGAATGTTCTACAACAGTGTTTCTCAACCTTGGTGACTTTAAGATGTTTGGACTTCAGCTTTGCTGGCTGAGGAATTCTGGGAGTTGAAATCCAAACATCTTAAAGTCACCAAGGTTGAGAAACACTGTTCTACAAGGAGCCAATGACAAGCTATTTCTCAGCATATCCAAGTAATCTTATGGGAGTCCAGTCTGAGCCAAAATACACTTTCCTATTATTGCCTTCTCCATCCTGCTATACATTCTCCTTCTTTCCCTTTCTTTTTTTCAAGGGACAAGAATTATAATGATTTTGCAATCAAACATTTTTTTAAAAAAAAATCCAGATTTCTCACACATCCAAAGGAGATAGAGGCTATTGCAGCAGAGCTCAACTTTTATAATCTAAGGTCTTGTGACTTTGCTTTGGATTAATTCGCTTACTATTGCAGTGTACAGTATGGCTGCAATTTACCAGACGAATGTACAGATTGATTATGACTGTTCAAGTTATGATGGATCACCCCCAAAAGAGAACCCAGTTTTGAAGTACTGATGTCTCCATGTTCATGTGAACACATTTTAGGCACTTGGCAACCAACTCCCATTTACAGTCATTTGTAGCAACCGCACTCAGATAACCATGATTTGTGAATTTTTTTTTTTTGCTAGAAACACGTTTACTTCCAGTTTCTGGCAAAAACTGGTCCACAGTGTACACTGGGCTTGCTTATCACCTATGGCAGTGTTTTCTCAGCCTTGGGTGCTTTAAGCAGTGTGGACTTCAACTCCCAGAATTCCCCTACCAGTAGACAAGTATGGCTGGTTGGAGAATTCTGGGAGTTGAAGTCCACACAGCTTAAAGCAGCCAAGTTGAGAAACACTGAGCCATGGCTTTTGTTTAACCACCACCACAAATAAATAGTTATAAAAACAGGTTAGGGAACATAGTAACACGTTTTATGACTATCATGACTTACAACTGTAATCACCAGGCTAAACTGCGGACTACCTGTAGACAAGTGGGAGAGATTATCTTCTGTGACAAGCAATTATTTTTAAGAATTTGAAGGTGGTGTGACCCCCTTAGATATGGATTTTTTAAAAAAATCTTTTTAAAATATCAGGTGCAAGGTTTCTTCTAGTTTTGGAATCACTGCGAGCAGCTACAAATTTCACTATGGCTAGAGCAGACGTCAAGACTGAAGAAAGGAATGTATTTATCACATCCCTTTCAAAACTCTGAAATACTGTGGCCTTTCTCCAATTGAACAAAATGTTTTTTATGCCCTGCTGTGTAACAGCTGTTGCGCGTAAAGGTGCTGCTAATCACATTGCTTGCAATTGTAGGAAGGGGAAAAAATCCAAATTAATCTTTGTTTCAAATTATAAGGCATCTGGGCTTCAAGTTGCTTTACAAGTCAAAATCAACACATTGAAATGCCTTGGGGGTGGGGGGGGGAAGCTACTGGAAGTCAGTTTGGATATTAAAATTGAAGAACTCAACTAAGCCATTTTTGTGACTAGTGAGTAGAATGCTTTCTTTTAAAAGTCAGATTCTCTCTAGTAACAAGAGCTTAGCTAAAGCTAAGAACAGGAAAACTGAAGAAAGAGACCAAGGGGCTAACCTTGCACAAGACCAAACCCTGAGAACAAATCTATATAAAGCCTCAACTGAGAAGACAGTAACACACAGCAAATGCCTTCTTTGCAAAGAAACTGAAGAAACAGTGAACCAGTTGCTTAGCTGCTGAATGATCACACAGACTGACCAACACAACAGCATGACAAAGTAGCAACAATGCTGCATTGGAACAGCTGTAAGAAATATCACTTGCCAGCAAGCAAGAACTGGTGGAACCACAAAATAAAGAAAGCAGTAGAAAATGAAAATGTTAAAGTGCTCTGGGAATTCAAACAGACAAGCATCTGGCACACAACACCCCAGGCTTAACAATTGGTGATAAGAAGGATAAGATGTCTGGATAGTAGATGTTACAGTACCTAGAAATAGCAGAATGTATGAGAAAGAACTGGAGAAAATAGCAAAATACAAAGATCTGCAAATACTGTAGAAGTAGAACAGCCATGGAAAAAGAAAGCACATAGTAATTGGCTCATTGAGTGCAACCCCAAAACATTGGAGCATCATTGACATTGACAAAACTACCAGCAGACAAAAGGCAACTTTACTTGGATCAACTTACTTTCTGCCTTGATACCATTAACAATATCCAACAGCAACATCTACCTATCCCAGGTAATTAGGAAGAACTTGATAGATGGATAAAAGTGCAAAATCCAATCTAAACATCTGACGGCTGTGAGACCAACCCTAAATTATTGAACTTGTTATACCATCTGACTCTCAATGACTCCAGCTAGCTAATGACAACCAAACAAATTACAATAACAATAAAAGACAAAGGTTAAAAACTGGCAAGTGCAATGAAGTGAGGAGTCTCACATCCCCTCCTCAAAAGCCTAGGTGAAAAACCAGGTCTTCGAGGCTCTTCTAAACAACAGCAGAGTGGGGACAATCTGGATGTTGGGGGTAACCTCATTCCAAAGGGCACTTCCAGCATCCTGAGAGTTGACCATGTTGAAGGAATGTAGGATGTATCAATCCTGCAGTATTGAATTGGCTAGGCAGATGTTATGGAAGATAGAAGGTGTCTCAAGAAACCACCCTCTATGCCATGTAGAGCAGGGGGCTCCAACCTTGGCAACTGTAAGACTTGTGGACTTCAATTCCCAGAATTCTGGGAGTTGAAGTCCACAAGTCTTAAAGTTGCCAAGGTTGGTGACCCCTGATGTAGAGCTTTATAGCACTTTGAATGACACCTGGAAGCAAACCAGAAACCAGTTTTGCTTGCAAAGCAGATGCATACTGAGACATGCTCATCACTACTTGCACCACTGCATTCTGGAGCCATTGAAGTATCTTGGAGGTCTCCAAGGATAGCCCCAACATCTACAATTCCCAGCTCTGTAAGTGAGATTGTGAAGAAGGCAGCCACCAGTTTGGGGAAGGAACCCTGCTTCCATCAATTCACCTCAGTTGAGAAAGTATAACAGAATAACAGAATTGGAAGGAGCATTGGAAATCTTCTAGTCCAATCTCCTGCTTGAGCAGGAAACCCTGTCAGACAAATGGTTGTCCACTGTCTTTATTAAAAACATCCAGTGTTGGAGTACCCATACCTTTTGGAGCCAAGTTTTCCCACTGATTAATTGTTCTAACTGTCAGAAAATTTCTCCTTACGTGTAGGCTGTGTCACCCCTTAATTTCCACCCATTGTTTCTTGTTCTGTTTTCAGACACTTTAAAAAATATGTTGACGCCCTCTTTATGGCAGCCCCTTAGATATTGTAACACTGCTATTACACCATCCCTAGCTCTCTGAGTTTTTGAGCACTCTGGAAACTTTAAAGATTTGTGATAAAATGGTCCGTTATCCATGAAAGTCTATGCGATAATAAATTTGTAAGATGTTAAGCTGTCACAAGACTCTTCATTTTTGCTGCAAGGGATCAATCTGGGAAAGTTCTTTGCACTCTTTATTAAGTGGAAATTCACACAAAGTTTACATTTATGTCTCCCTGTTTCAACTTATGTGAGCAACTTACAGCTTATGCTGGCAGTGGATTTACTTTTGCTTCACACAGTAATACGACAGCAACTATCCAAGGTATTGTTATCAAGGCCATTTTGTAACATGGGGGCTGTGCTTCAGCAATTCAGGTCTGTGAAATAATTAAGAATTTGAGACTAAATTCCAAAATCACTTCTTTTAGAAGTCTAAAGGGACTATTATTTATATCAAATGGCCTGAAAAAAAATTACAAAACAGTTGGCTTCCTGCTTGAATACTGCCTCCTACCAGTTTAGCAAAATGATTATTATTTTTGTTCCCTTGGGTGAAAAAAACACAAATAGGGAATTTATGCATTCATTTGATTCTAGTTTGAAAAGAATTACCAAGTTTATATGAAAAAGAAACTATCATTTGGAACTTGAGTCTATTTCCTTCCTTCCTTCCTGTCGTACCTACCTACCTACCTACGTGCTATAAATACTATGGTACCCCAGAATAGAAGGAATATAAAGCTATTTTGACTTCGGTTGCAATGTTAGTTGCATGAATTCATCATAGGTGTCGTTAACTGAGAAAAACCAATTAGTATTTCTGTTTCTTTATGTGATGTTTACTGTGTTTCATTAATCATATTCAACCAGACCTTTGAGTAGATATTCAAGCAAAGTGGGTGGTTGTCCAATGTTGCTTAGAAACATAAAGTAGAGAGAAAATGTTAAAATATGAAGTTGTTTTCTGGCAGTTTGCAATTAAGCAAAGGTGTGGGAAAGATTTACAATTAACAATTTTCCTTAGTATTTTTTCCACTTCCTAGTTTGGTGAATTCCCATCTCTAACCAAAAAGGGTTGAGCCACCACCCTTGGCCTTTCTGACTATATATTAAATTACTTGCAGAGTCTCCAGAATTGCAGTCTGTCCCATTACATTCTGGAGATACCAGACAATTGTAATCTCCAGGGATACAAGGATAAATAGGGAGCTGTAGTAAACAGGGAACTGTAGTAAAACTACAACCTTCCTCTCCATTTGTGCTGCTACTCCATATTATCCAACCTACTGAATTATGGGTTTCAGAACTTGCCCTATGACAGGGTCAATGCAGCAATCTGATGAAATGATAGAATTTAGGATTCCACTCTGTCTATACTAACAATAGGACCAGTCTTCATCTGCTTCCTTTGCTTGCTGTTCTCCATTTTGCTTTATTTCTAATCTACCTTCTGTTTCCTAAGATTACCATGGGATTTATTCATTTCTGAAGTTTAGTTCAGAGGTTTCAGCAAAATGTGGAAATGAAGAGATAGACCTTAATAGCAGCTCTAAGTCATGTCTGGTCAGATTTCATCCCTTGTTTTCCTCCAGTGGTACTCTAGGCATCTCTTAACCCCATTCAGAACCTACAGCTCTTCTGTGAACCAAGAGAAGGAAGTATCAGGAGCAAATGGTCAAGAGAAGCAGCACAGCCACAATGCTCCCCACAGCCTCAGCTGCCCTTTGGTTCCAAGATGTAATCACAGTCTTGTCAGGGCTATGCAGCAAAACCCTTGGGATATCCTCCAATTCTCACTGGAAGTTCATCAAATGATCTGGCCTCTCTCTGTGGAGAAGGTACGCATAATAGAATCTCAAGAACACCAGAGCGTGATTGGATGTTGACAGTGACAGAGGAGGTAATGGTGAACAGAACATGTTGCCATTGGCTGCAACAAGGTCATATCCAGCATGTTGTCACTATCCTGAGTCGGGCCTCAATTGCAGCACTGCAGCCCCAGTAATCTGGGGTAAGGCCATGGTTGCCATGGTGATCTTGAATTTCTGGGCCTCTTCCATCCAGGTGTTATGGCCTAACAGTGGCCGGCTGAGCTGTTGGTGGAACCTGACAGCGATGAACACTATGGGACTGCCCTGTAGGCTGAGGAAGACTCTGGGGGGTGTTTGGAGTCAGAGTGGGGACTAGAGAGGCCTGTTGGCCACCAGTTGGCTTCTGAGTCAGGGAGCAGTGAGGAAGAACAGAGGGAGGCTGTCCCTGATGTGCGTATGCATAGGGCTGAGAGGACGAGGGAGCAGTTTTGGAAGCAGGTCCAGAAAAGAAAATAGAATACAGGTGACTAATGATTGGTCCCTCCTGGAAAGCTTATAGGAGGAGTGAAGGGAGGGAACTTTGCAGGAAACAACAGTTTTACTAAGTCAGCTGTGTGGAAAGGTTGTTCGGAGAATCTGTGAATTTCTATCAAGTCTTGTTTTAATTGAGATAGCATTCTGGGCTCTCAGCCAAGGGGTTGTTTATCTCCCCATTAGTTGTGGCATACAGCCAGGTATGCTTTCATATATTTTAAGACCTGAAACAGAATACCAGGTATGGAAGTCTCTCAGGGCCATAACCCTGGGGAACTCCACTGAGAGGGCATCCAGGAGTTCAAACAAGAAGATTACCATGCAACAAGGAACCATGAGCCCAGCTTCAGAAACAGGCTCTCACAACCAGAAATTAGGGGAGCAAAGCCCCTGAAAGCCAAAAGAGATTCTCATATGATCACTGTAGCCCCACCTCCCTTCCCTGCCTTGGGGCTGGTGCCAAACCCTAAACCTGGCTGGGTACATCTCTGAGACAGAACCTCCCCCCCTCCCACTCTTCCAAAGTCATCCAGAACTCAGTGATGCATGCCACTCAACTCACTTTTTGTTGGTAAGGTCTTGGAATAGGGGAGCTTTATTATTGACTGAACTGGCATTCACCAGCAACAGTCGTACCCCAGGGCCTCCAAAGGTATTCTGTCCAGGGGCTGGGAGTGAGCTCAGGAGGCTGGAACATGTCACAGGTGCTACAGATCGAGGGCATCTTCTCCTATAACGGTCCTACTTAATTTACTACTGAAAGTTCCCCAAAATGTGAGAGGTAAATGGTATAGTAATTACTACAGAGCCACAATATTATCAACTGCATTCTCACAATGTCTTAAAATAAGGAACTTTTTAACAAGATAATTGCCAGCCTTAAATGAGGGGCAGTTTATAATCTTGCTATTTGTTCTTTTTCTTCTACATTCTGTTTTTACTACTTTGTAAACACAGGGACAAACACCTACGACTTTGAACTTTTTTTAAAGGAACAACCATGTAAGAATAAGAATTTTGAGTTGTTTTAAGTTCCTTTCTCCATCTCTGGGATTCACCATCTATTCTGACCAACTAGTTATTCTCCAAAGTGGTAAAATCAATGGTTTCCTAATAAAGAGTATTGAGGGATCTTTGGTGATCTCCAAGTTTGTTTTCTTACAAATGTTTTATTACCCAAACTAGGTAACATCATCACTGCTAGTCAGTGCTAATGCTCATCAGTAATGAATATTCCATGGCATATATCCTCTAACAATATTTTTACAAAAGGATTTATATATAAGACATAACAAGAACGAAATAAAATACAGGGCTCATTGCTTTTCTTCTTTAAGTCTGTATCTTTTTTCTTTATGGGAAGCTTTTATAATTGTGTGAATTTAAATTTTTGTCTTTGGGACAAAGGTATGTTACAAATAAGAGATTAATGCTGAGCAATTTTGCTTAGAGAAGCACAAGAAACTGATTAAAACAGGGCAGTAAAATAATAAAATGTTAAGTCTCGCCTGGAACACTCTTCTAAGCCAGATAAAGTATAATATACAATACACACAACCCAGAGTCCCAAACAGCCGAGTTATAGTAGAGTATAATAAGATACTGTCTCTGAGGGAAATGTGTGGTTGAAAAATATGAAAAATACATTTTTCACTGCGGTCATAACAACAGGCATTCTGTTCCCCTTGCTCTCTTACTTTTTAATTCTTATTTTTAGGGTCTGGAGTGGCTGCAGAAGCATTTCACTGC
>JAEANM010022559.1:0-11579 GCA_017656035.1 Myanophis thanlyinensis
TTGAGCAGGAGATGGCCACCGCCGCATCCAGTTCCTCTCTGGAGAAAAGCTACGAACTGCCCGATGGGCAGGTGATCACCATCGGCAACGAGCGGTTCAGGTGCCCAGAAGCTCTCTTCCAGCCCTCTTTCTTGGGTAAGTCCCGAAGGACCACGGTCTTCAAGTTTTAGAGTCTGAACTTTGGTTTGAAGGGCATCTGGAAAAAAGAGAGAGTGTGTGGGTTTTTTGGTGTCCAGTTGTCTTCATAGAGTGGGCTTCTTCTCTTGGCAGGGATGGAGTCCTGTGGCATCCATGAAACTACCTTTAACTCCATCATGAAGTGCGACGTTGATATCCGTAAGGACCTGTATGCCAACACTGTCCTTTCTGGAGGCACCACCATGTACCCTGGCATCGCTGACCGGATGCAGAAGGAAATCACCGCGCTGGCACCCAGCACCATGAAAATCAAGGTGAGACTTGAGAGCCTGACGATGAGGAGGGGGCCAGGTTGAGTGTGGTTCTTCTTTTACAACATTGTGATGCCCCAAGCAGCAAGCCCGCCAAGGGTTGCGTAGCCATGCACAACTTTGGCGATAACCCTCTTCTTCTTGGGGAAAATCTTGCCCCAAGTCCCCATTGGATGGGCAAAGCAACTTGATAAGATTATTATGGAGGTTTGGGTCAAGAACTGGGGATCGATGGTTTGGTGCCCCCACCTGTCTCTTTAACTAGGATCAATGTGACCCATTGGATAAGATTATTATGGAAGTTTGGGTCAAGAATTGGGGATCGATGGTGTGGTACCCTCACCTGTCTCTTTAACTAGGATCAATGTGACCCATTGGATAAGATTATTATGGAGGTTTGGGTCAAGAATTGAGGATCGATGGTTTGGTGCCCCCACCTGTCTGTCTAACTAGGATCAATGTGACCCATTGGATCTTGAAGGGCCAGTAACTTGATTCCGCTTTGGTTCTAATGGCTTCCTCTTTGTCTCGTCTTTTCCAGATCATTGCCCCACCTGAGCGTAAATACTCCGTCTGGATCGGAGGGTCCATTCTGGCTTCTTTGTCCACCTTCCAGCAAATGTGGATCAGCAAGCAGGAATATGACGAATCTGGACCATCCATCGTCCACCGCAAGTGCTTCTAAAAAGCAGGACTCAGTTACCACAATAGCATTTTTTTTTCTCTTTCCTTTTTTTTTTTTTTGAACCCTCCCACCCCCCAAAAAAAATCCCCCCCCGCCATAATTTGCGCATTAAGTGAAAACAAAAGTTTCGAGATTTGGCATGGCTTCATTGTTTTATCTGGCGCTTGACTCAGGATATCAAAACTGGAACGGTGAGGATAAGGTTTTGAATGGCGGAAGCCTTTATTAAAAACAAAAATGCAAAAAAAAAAGAAAAAAAAGGTTTTGGAGTGAACACCACCCTCCCCTCTCTGACCCCTCCCCACCAGTCCTCCCACCCCACCCACCCCGCAAAAAAATCCCAGTTCTGCAAGACACCTGAGGACTTCGATTTGTATGTGTGTTGTTTCTTTTTATTAAGTTTTTTGAAAAACAAAATAGTCATTCCAAATAAAATTGTACAGTGCATTGAGAAGGAAGTTAAACCTTGGCCTCTGAAGTTTTCTGAGGCTTATTACTCTTTTTTTAAAAAAAATAGAAAGTATTAGCTTTGTCTCTGAATCATGATTCAAGTGTCTGTCCCTTGCGCCTTAAAACAAAACTTAAAAAAAAAAAATAGCCACACTTGATTTTCATCTTTTTTTTTTTCCTTAAGATTATTTTGAGTTCAGGTCCAAAAATAATAAAATAAAATAACGGGCTGCGTGTGTTTTTCCTCCTTCCCAATGGAGTTTACAGTCTTTCCCCCCCCCCCCCCCACTGTATCCCCCTCCCCCACTCCCCAGAGGGAAAAGCACCATTGCACCCATTTGATGCCAGTATGTATAAGGGGTACCAGGGCAGAGGGAGGGGCAGGCAAAACTGTATACACTGACTCGAAAAAGGAAAAAAAATAAAAACCCAGTTTCAAATAAAGATGCACAACCATAATTCCGAATTGTTTTGTTGGTTTTTGTCAAATCCAGCAGGAGGTGCACCGTTCAACGTTTGAATTGGTGGATGGGAACTTGCAAGTTAGAAAGTTGGCACAACTATTACTCCAGGTCCTTTGAGAATCTTTGAGAAGTTTTCCCGGGCTCCCTTTTATAGGAGTGCCCAATCTTGTTAGTTTCGGTTGGGCTTCAATTCCAGAATTTCCCAAACACTACATGATGAGGGAATTTGGGAAGTTAAAAAACCCACAAGTTTATTTTGTAAGTGTAACTCGAGGCTGCAAACCCATCTACCCTGTGAGATGCGTTGGGCTTCCCGGAGTTGTCTTCTTGCAGGCCAAATAGCCGTATATTGCTCAAACTGATTTCGAACCCAGCAATTTGAAGATTGAGTGGACTTCAAACTCCCCAGAATTCTTCCTTCAAAAATCCTGGGAGTTGAAATCCATGCATGGCAAAATCGTAGGAGATGAACATTGTAAAAAAATAAGTGGAACACTTCTAAAAGTACTAAAGAGGAAAATCAGCAATTCCTGTGTTCATTACGTTTTCAATTGCTTATCCTAATATACCGATATATATACTCTAAAACATTCTATAGATGGAATGTTATACTCTAACATTATACTCCTAATATACTCTAAAACGTTCTATAGGGAAAAAAACTAGAAACGTTTTATAGTTTCTGCAAATTGCATCCCTAAGAGGATAATTCCATTAAGTTTAGGATGGCAGGACATGTTCACAGGTGGATGATAAAAAATCCATAGCTTGCAAGAGCCAGTGGTGGCATCCCCACAATGAATGATGCCCAATAACAACCAATCCCAAATCAGTTTAGCCATTGTCTCTTCACTGCAGGATGAAGGTGTCTTTCCAACCAATGTGTTCCTAAACCATGTTTTTCAAACTTGGCAATTCCAAGATAGATTGTCCTCAACTCCCAGTATTCCCATCCCCCTGCCGCCCAGAATTCTGGGAAATCCATGCATGGTGATGTAGGGAATTCTGAAAGTTGTATGGATGCTGGTGGAGGAATTTTGGGAGTTGAGGTCCATGTATGTTGGAGGAGGGAGCAATTCTGGCTGTTGAAATCCACCGATGAAGTTCCCAACTTTGAAAAATGTGGATGTGAGAGTCCCAATGACACTTTTTCAAGCAGAAACTAGTTTCTTGTTTTGAAAGTCCACTTGCCTCTTGAAAAAAGCACCTTTGGGGCAACTATGACCTGGGTTTTGGTTACCACACTATAAAAAGGATGTTGAGACTAAGTGCAGAGAAAAGCAAGAAAGATGATTTGGACCAGAGGCTAAAGCATATTAAGAATGGTTACGTGAACTGAGCATGGAATTGGAATTGGGTATCTCTAGTCTACTCAATTTCGCTGCACACATGTGCATCGACAATAAAGGATAGAAATTGAAATAGTGAAGAGAAGGGCCAGGGGAGATAGGATAGCAGCCTTCCAATATTTTGAGGGGCTGCCCCAGAGAGGAGGGGTGTCAAGCTGTTTTCCAAAGCCCCTGAAGGCCAGACAAGGAATCATGGATGGAAACTGATCAAGGAAGAGATTCAACCTGGAAATAAGGACAGGGAAAACTTATCAACCAATCAATGGGAAAAAAAACCTGCTTGTAGAAGTTGTGCATTGTGTATTGACAATAAAGGATTGGATTGGATTGTGGGAGCTTCATCCCTGGAAGCTTTCAAGGAGAGACTGGGCTGCCCCCTCTGTCAGAAATGGGGAAGGGTCTCCTGCGGGGGCGGGGGTGGGTGGGTTTGGACTAGATGACCTCCAAAGCCCCTTCCAATTTATAATAAATCCTATGCATTCTATGGAGGACTGACAGCCTCCATAGACAAATGTGGGAGCAACACAAAAGGCAATTGCACAAGCTTGGAGACAGCCCCCCCCCCCCCAGTTTGAGATCAGGATTTGCAGACCCCCCCCCTTTCTGACCCACAAGTGCAATTGCAGGGGAGCCCCCCCCCCCCCCCAATTCAAATGCACGAGTTTGGGGGGTTTGGAAAAACCCGGGAAGTTTTCTTCCCCCCCTGCTGCGTTGCACGATTGGAACATTCCGGCTGCATAGGAGGCCACGCCCATCATGGCGCCTGAGCGCCGCAAGATGGCCGCCGCAAAAAAAAAAAGCGCGCTCCTCGTGAGCGGAAGTGACGTATAGGACGCGCCGGAAGTCCCGCGTCGCTTCGGTGTTGCCGGCTGAAGGGAAAGCCGTCTGAGGCGAGGGCGAGCGTCTCAGCTGGCTCGGACGGGCGGACGTGGTGGGGAGGCTCTTTTCCGGACCATGGCCTCCTCCTCCTCCGGCGAGGTAAGCCTGGCTCGCCGAAGAGGCCTCGTCCTTCTCCTTCAGAGCCAGCGCGGCCTGACTTTCCCGGAGAGCCTCGGCGTCTCCATGGCAACCCCTGACTCGCAAGGGCACGTCTGAACCCGGGAGGCCGCGTGTTAGGGTGGGGGGAGGGGTTCGTTTTGGTTGGGCCTGCCTGAGTCGGGGCAGGGAGGGGTTTTGTTTCTGATAAGGGGTTCTGTGGCAGTGGAGGGCCGTGTGTGTGTGTGTGTGTGTCTTCTTGCAAGTCAAGTGTATGTTGAGGGACAGTCTGGCCCCCTTCCTGACGTGCTGGGAAATCTCACCCCCCTTTTCCCCCCCTTATAACCTCCCACCAGCTGTTTGTTTGGATCTTGCATTTTAAGGGCATTTTAAAGACAGCCTTTCAGGGGACTCTCTCTCCCATCATCCACAGCTGCCTGGTCTGGCCTTGCCTTGCCTTGCCTCCCTCCTCCCATTTGCTAAAGGGTTCTTCTGGTGGGCAAATGGAAAAGAGAGGAAACGCAAGGCAGGAAGGACTGGAGAGTCGGACGATGGAGATGAAGGTGATGATGAAGAAGATGAAGAAGAGAAGGAAGAAAAGAAGGAGACGATGAAAGAAAAGGGTATTAATCTTGGAGAGCCAGTTTGGGTTGCAGCGTTGAAGGCTGGAAGCCAAGAGACCATGAGTTCTAGTCTCACTTTAGGCACAAAGCCAGAGCTGGAGAAAGTTTCTTGGATGAAATTGCCACTTGGGGGGGGGGGAGGGAAGCACCTTTGGGATTACCAGGACGGAGAATCGCCATAGACCACAAATCCAGCCTTGGTTGGCCTTGGGCAGGTCACTCTCTCTCAGCCCTAAGAAGGAGGCAGTGGCAAATCGCTTTCTAAATCTTGCCAAGGAAACTGCAGGGCTAGTCCAGGTGGTCATCGGGAAGTAACACAAAAGGCACACACAAAAGCATAATATGGGGGAACCCGTTACATGGAAAGCACCTCAGGAGAAGTGGACAGTAACTGAAAGCAGGGTACTGTGTAGTGACCTCCCCTCTCCCTTGCTTCAATACCTCTACCACCTGATTTTAATTGATTTTATTGTAATTTTATTGCTTGACTGTTTAGCCATTATCAGTCATTGAGCCTTGGCCAGCGTACAAGTTTAATAAATGATGATTATGGAAGCCCTTCAGTAGAGGTAAGATGCAGGCACAATACTGGGGTTCCTATGCTTCCATTACTCTTGGCAGCCTTCAACCTTTGGTGCTCTATTTTGAAACAGTTTCTTTCTGTGCTTTTTCACCGGCTCCTAAAATGTAGTAGTTGTCTCTGTTCCTTGAGCAGTTGCGTCATTAAATCATAAACGAAGCTGTCATTTTAGGACAGAGTACTAAAAATGGATAAACGTGTACAAATGATACTGCAACAGTTCTCAGTTGATCGAATCCCTTGAGGAATCGGGCCGATCTCCTCCTCAGCTTTTTGTTTCTACTGTGTCTCTTCTGAGTCCTTGTTTTTCTCTTGCAGGACGTAACCAGCGAGAACCGGGAGGAGAATATCGGCATGAACTTAATGGAGTTTTCAGATGAAATCCTCTTACACATCTTGCGATATACTCCCGTGACAGATCTTGTCTTGAACGTCCGAAGCGTCTGTCGGAAACTTTCCGCCCTCAGTCTTGACAAAAGCCTCACTCACACTGTGATCCTGCAGAAAGATTACCAGGTGAGCAGGGGCTGCCGAAGACGCTCCAGAATGAGGAGGAAGCTGGATGAAATGGGTGTTTAAAAATCTTGAGTTTTACTCAGTGGGTCTTTCTGGCATTATGTGCCTCCACTGGCATTATGTGGTTAAGGCACCTAGCTAGAAGCCAGGAGATTGTGAGTTCTAGTGCTGCCTTAGGCATGGAAGCTAGCTGGGTGACTTTGGGCCAATCTCTCTGTCACAGCCCCAACTCACCTCCCAGGGTGGTGGTTGCAGGGAAAATAGGAGGAGGAAAGAGTCTGGTGTGCATTGGATGCCTGAAGTTGTTTGTAAAAATAATAAAGGTGGGATACAAATAAAAAATAAATGGGATAAACGTACCTAGCAGTACATCTTAATTAGTTTACTTTATTGTCATCGCACCTCGTACAACAAAATTAAATACCATCTTCAGTGTATGTTATAACCACAAAATAAAACACAAACACAATTGAAAACCCCTGATATGGTATTAGTGTTGCACTATACTCAGTAGAATTCAATATAGTTACTGCTCTGGGATAGAAGCTGTTTTTTAGCCTCTATTTCTTCTTTCTTTGGAAGAGATTTCCAGAGGCCTCTTTATGTCACAAGATGGCCTTTTGGGAGGGAAGATTAGGGTGTTCCCACCAGAAACAATGGGGGTTACTTTCACATTCCCTTCCCTTCACATTCTTTCTCTGGGATGTGCCAGCGATCACTGAGTCCGGTGTTTCAAATCTTCAGTCCCTGAAAAGGCATGTGCGATCCGTCCTGAGCTCGAACATTAAAGCTAGGACCTGGCATGACCTTTTGATCTCCTGAACTGTTTCCTACGCAGGTGGACAAAGACAAGGTGAAGCAGCTGATGAAGGAGATCGGGAAAGAGATCCACGAGCTGGACATGACCGGCTGTTACTGGTTGCCCGGCTCAACTGTCGATCAGCTGACCCGCTGCAAGAATTTGGTGAAGCTGAACCTCTCCGGCTGCCACCTCACCTCCCTCCGCCTCTCAAAGATGCTCTCAGCCCTGCAGCACCTCCGCTCGCTGGCCATCGACGTGAGCCCCGGCTTTGACGCCTCGCACCTGAGCAGCGAGTGCAAAGACACGCTGAGCCGAGTGCTGGAGTTGAAACAGACCCTCTACACACCCTCCTACGGGGTCGTTCCTTGCTGCACCAGCCTGGAGAAGCTGCTCTTGTACTTCGAGATCCTCGACCGATCCAGGGAGGGTCTGATCATCTCCGGGCAGCTCATGGTAGGGGAGAGCAACGTGCCTCATTACCAAAACCTACGGGTCTTTTACGCCAGGTTGGCGCCCGGCCCGGTCAACCAGGAAGTGGTGAGGCTGTATTTAGCGGTGCTGAGCGACCGGACGCCGGAGAAACTTCACGCCTTCCTCATCTCAGCTCCTGGCGGATTCACCCAGAGCTGCGCCGTGAAAAACCTCTTGGATTCCATGGCCAGGAACGTGACGCTAGATGCCCTGCAGCTGCCGCGCTCCTGGATGAACGGCTCCAGCCTCTTGCAGCACTTGAAGTTCGGCAACCCTTTCTACTTTAGCTTCAGCCGCTGCAGTCTGTCCGGCGGGCAGCTGGTCCAGCGGGTGCTGAACAGCGGCAAAGACTTGCGCGGCCTGGTGGGTTTGAACCTGAGCGGCTGCGTCCACTGCCTGTCACCCGATTCCTTGCTGCGGAAAGCAGAGGACGACATTGACAGCGGCATCGCGGAGGCTCTGGTGGACACCTGCTCAAACCTGAAGCATCTCAACCTCTCCGCCGCCCACCACCACAGCCCGGAAGGCCTGGGGAAGCACCTGTGCCAGGTCCTCGCTCGCCTGAGAGGCCTCCTTTCCCTGGCGCTGCCAGTTTGCGCGGTCGCTGACGCAGGCGCTGCCCTGCTGACGGCCGACAAGCCTTCGGTGCAGCCGGTGTCGCACTCAGCCTCTCAAGGGTTTGGGAAAAAGGTCCGGATCGGGGTGCAGACTTACTCCCGGAACTGCTTGGAACAGAGCGATCCCAGACCTCCGTCTTCCGTCTTCTGGAGCCTTCTGGAGAATCTCCCCTTTCTGGAAAAGTTGGAGCTGATCGGCTCCAGTTTTTCCTCAGCCATGCCCCGGAACGAGCCGGCCATTCGGAACTCCCTGCCCCCCTGCAGCCGGGCGCAGCATATCGGGGATGCCGAGGTGGCTGCCATTGGCCAGCTGGCATTCCTGCAAAGCCTCACTTTGGCTCAGCTGCCCAATATCCTCACGGGCTCCGGGCTGGTGAATATTGGGGCGCAGTGCCAGCGCCTGCGGACGCTCTCGTTGGCCAACCTGGGCCTGATGGGGAAAGTGATGTATGTGTCGGCTCTTGTGGACATGCTGAAACACTGCAGGTGTCTGCAAGATCTCAGGTGAGAAAGCCATCCCCAGCGGGTTTTTTTCATCTCCAGCGGGATGAATAAAATGTGATTTGATTTTGCCCCGTTGGTTGTCCCGTTTTGACCCAGGGATCTTTCTGTGTCATTCTCCCATAGGAGAACGGTCGCAGGATTTGAGTTTGGCCAGTCTAAAGAAAAGAAGGGCTAAGGGGGGGGACATGATTTAACTAGTAGAAACAGAAACATTTAAAAACTTAAGGACACGATTATTGTAATAGCATTGAAAATGTACAAAAATGGCTAAGCGAATATCATTATTATGTGATGATTGTTAATGTTATGAAGATTATCATTATTACCACTACTTCTTAAAACAACTGTACTCAGACAACACACGGTTTATGTAAACGTTGAATTTTTACGTTTAATATTATAAAAAAAATGTATATATATATAAAAGGAAAGGTAATTTTAAGGGAGAATCTTCAGATGTTAGAGCAACACCACCATCTGGTGGATTGAGCAGCAAATTGCAAGCTGGGGTCCCTCCCCCCCCCCCCCTATTATTAGTCTAGGCAATTTATTAGTCTAGGCAATGCCCCCATGTAGAGGGCATTGCCTAGACTATGGCAATGCCCTCTACATGGGGCTCCCCTTGAAGAGCATCAGGAGGCTGCAGTTGGTGCAGAATGCGGCCATGCGGGTGATTCTGGGGGCTCCTTAGAGCTCCCATATTACACCTCTCCTGTGTGAGCTGCACTGGCTCCCTGTGGCCTTCCGGGTGCGTTTCAAGGTGCTGGTTCTTACCTTTAAAGTGCTCCATGGCTTGGGACCCAGGTACCTACGGGACCGCCTGTTGCCACCATCAGCCTCCCGCCGGCCAGTGCGTTTGCATAGGGTGGGCCTCCTCGGGGTGCATTGCCTGGATGTTGTCATCTGGCAGCCCCGAGGGATCGAGCCTTCTCTGTGGGGGCACCCTCCCTTTGGAACGAATTGCCTCCAGAGATCCGGACCATCCGGCGCGCATTAAAGACATTTTTATTCCAACAGGCAGGTCTGGCCTAGTATTAATTAAGGGGGGGGTTTAAACTGGTCTTAAATTTTATAATTTTTAATCAACCACTCAATTCTTTTAATTGGTTTTAATTGTTATTTATTCATTGTTTCTTTTTAGATGGTTGTACACCGCCCCGAGTCCCTTCTTGGGAGAGAGGCGGTATATAAATTTAAATAAATAAATTTTCTAGAACGATCATCACAAAAAATTAAAGTCAGCGACTTGTTTAATTTGAGAGTGCTACTAAGCCCTTTAGTTCATAATATACACTTGGGGAGTAACTAATGGTGTTTAACTTTTGAACTAATATGTTCAGTGTCACCGTAATTCTCTGCAACAGTAGACCCAAATACTACTTGAATCTGAATTGGGGCCTCGTGCCACATTTGATGATAATTTGAGGGAAGGTTTTATGTTTGCAGTTGGATGGATGTGGGAACCTACTCTGAATTTTGTTGAATAGTGAAGACGAGCAGAATCAGCCCAGCTGTTCTCTCAGTGCATTCAGTACACACATGAATGAACATTTCCTGAAGCTAGGGATAATTCCAGGAGCTGGAAAGTCCACCATATGGATCTCATCAACCTACATAGTTAATCAGGTGTACACACAGGGCAGATATTAATATTGTGGCTGTTACTGAAAGTAATTGGAATATGGGTTTGAAAAAAAGTGGAAGTTTTTGCTAGCAGTGAGCTGCCTTCAGTGTATTTTCTATCTGAAAACTACTTTTGCAGTGTCGGCAATAATGGTCCATGCGAAGTATAAAAACTCAGAACATTTCCGTTTGCTTCATAAGATCTCAGTTTAAGAATTCTTCATTTCATTATATGAGTAATAATTCATATAATAGTGTATAGTGTTATAGCGCACTCCAGTTTTCTGAGTACACTAAACACTTTCCCTAACATAGAGAATTGCTATGATTTTTCTGTTTCTCTGTTTCTTCCAAAGTCTCCTTTGTTTAATATTCTAATACAAATATATCATTTTATACTAAGTCAATGATATTATCCTTTAGGGTGTAATATATCACCATAAGAGTCTTATCCTTATCCTTATCCTTTTTATCCTTACTATAATTATAATTATAAAGTATATAAAGTTTTTTTATATTATAATTATAAAATATATAATTATAAAGACTATAAAGTATTCCTATAATCTACCCCTCTAAATCACTCCCTAATTTATTCTCCCTCCCTGTCTATACTATTCTCTTGCCCTACTACCTACAGTCATGAGAGGTCGCATACACATTTCACTGCATTTCATACCATGTATGACTGTGCATGTGATGAATAAAATTTGATTTGATTTGATTTGATAATTATAGGTAGTCCTTGAGTTGTAACCAGTCATTTAGTGATCATTCGAAGTTACAGTGGCACTATAAAAAGTGGCTTATGACTGGTTTTCACATTTAACAACTGTTGCAGCATCTCCTTGGTCACATGATCCAAATTCAGGCACTTGGCAACTGGTGTGATAGCTGCACTGTCTGTGGTCATGTGTTCACCATTTGTAACATTCCCAGCCTCTGACAAGCAAAGTCAATGGGGGAAGCCAAATTCATTTAACAACCTCATGATTCACTTAACTTCAGTGATTTGCTTAAAAACTGTGGCAAAAAAATGTCGTAAAATGGGGCACAAGTCACTTAACAATTGTCATGCTTAGCAGTGGAAATCTTAGGGTCAATTGTGGTTGTAAGTTGAGGACTACCTGCATATACAGGATAAATTATTTCCTTTTGGACTAAGGAAAGTTACCCAAAGTACATGAAGAGAGTTAGAATTTATAAGCCAAAGAAATTAAGTATATAGAATACGAAAAAGCAAAGAAAATTTAATTAAATGTAATTTACATCAAAATCATTGATGCGTCTGCATCTTTTCCACACTCTTTTATCATTGCAAATGTTGTCTTTTGTTATGTAAGCTTTTATTTTATTTATTTATTTTAGAAATTTTATATTGTCGCCTATTCACCCATGGCGACTCAAGGCGGCTTACCGGAATATAAAAACATCATATAAAAATAAAAATAATAAAATAATAAAAACTAAT
>JAEANM010022560.1:0-11579 GCA_017656035.1 Myanophis thanlyinensis
GTGGGCGTGGCCACAGGATTAAACATCACCAAGCACAGAATTAAACTTCAACAAAGTTACAATGTAATAAGGGGAGAAGCAGTTTCTGTGAGCAAGACAATAAATATTAGGCTAGAAACAACTGCCTTATTTACATGATTAACCCTGTAAAGTTAATCATTACAGGATTAACCCTGCAAAGTGGGAAAAAAACAAAAGGAGATTTCTTCTAATAACCGGTTCTATAGAATTTCACCTCTGTCCTTTGGCTTTTATAGTTTTTATAATAATCACTCAGTTTGTATATCATTTAAGATGCTGCCCTGTATGTGGTGTTTTGATAAAGTAAGATGTTATACACTGCTCATGGTTAAATACTTTCTTTTTAATATATAACCTTATTAAATTTTTAAAAAGATAAAAACTCGAACTAATATTTAGAATAAAGCAAAGCAAAAAAACAATTTTGAAGGAAAGAAAACATACAGAAGTATCTTCCAATTTTCATTGCAGTAATTGTAGGTATAGCCCTAACACTGTTTTTAACCCAAATTTGCATTTAAATTGGAACAGGTTATTGTAACTGCACTTCCGCATATCATGGATGAACAACAACACACAGTTGTTTACAAAGTTTCTTTCACTGCCTTGAAAGCAAAGTGATTCAACTCAACATGGCAGACAGTATTCTCCTTTCTCAAGCTAACAGCTGAAATCACAGAATGCTTTCATGAGCGTCATAAAGTTGTTTGTGTAATTTTAACCCTTTCTCTTTCTTTCTCATTTGTTTTTAATCCCATTTTTCTTATTTTTCTAAATATAAAAGTTGGAAAACATACCTAATATTTCTTCCTTCTATTTGGTGTACAGTCTAGGACAAGGGTCCCCAACCCCCAATCCGGAGACCTGTATTGGCCCGTGGCTGGTTAGGAATGGGGCCACGCAACTGGAGGTGAACTGAAGATGTGTCTTTCACCTTCAGGCATGCAATAAGTCTGCAAGGATGGCGGCTGAGGTGGCAGCGCAGCAGGGCAGAAGCTGTCTTGCCCAGTGCAAAAGTTCCTTGCTGGCTATGCTTGCAACCGGCTTGCCACTCTTGGGCTTCGCATCCTTACTCCTCTTCCTTCTCCTGTTCTTTCTTCTACCTCTTCCTCTTCCTAGTTGTACTTCCTCTTCCTCCTGCTATCCCTTCTTTCTCCTCTTCTTTTTCCTCACTTTCCACCTCTCGCCCTCCAGGCACCCCAGCTGGGCTTGAGTTGCCTTCATGCAGCTAAATTTGCAAATTTACATTAGCCTGGCTTGCAAAGGGGCTCCCCCAAAGCCTTGTTGGAAGGGGAGCCCCCAAGGTGTGTGTAGAGGGGTACATGTCTTTTCCCTGGGGTACAAATAGGGCTGGGGAAAAGCCCTATTAGGGTGCTTGGTATCCCAGGTCAGTGGTGGCGAACCTTTTACTTACTGAGTGCTGAAAAGTACAGACTTTGTGCGTGCCATGTGCACTTGCGTGCATCTCCTCCATGTGTGCTGCATGTGCAACTGCACCATCTGCGCATGCGTGCAGCTTTTGCATGTGCAACACACATGCACTGTGTGCAGGCACTCATGCGCACATGAGCGATCGCCTGTGCATGAACAGGAGCTCTCTGAAGACCAGCTGGATTTCCTGCTGCAATCATGCGCATGCATGGTGGATGCCCAAAGACCAACTGGGTCTCTGCAATCACGCACGCGTGCATGTGCAATTGCATGTGCATGCTCAGCTGGAGGTAAGTTGGCTGACAGCTTGTGTGCCCCGCAACATGGCTCTGCGTGCCACCTGTGGCACCCGTGCCATAGGTTTGCCATCACGTCCGTAGGTTCTGCATCTCCCAGGGAATGCCTCACTAGTTTGAACCTTTTCTAAAATTGCTGTGCTCCACTGTGCTTCAACTCATATATTTTTGCTTTTTTATGTTTGAAGTTGCCTCGTGTGTTTTGGTCACATCCTGCCTGCTTACTGCCATCTGGTTTGGTGCGTGTGATCGTCATGTATGTGTGTTCTCTCTGTCTCTCTCTCACTCTCAGCACTTCCTTAACATGTTGGCTTGTTTTTCTGGAAGGCTGTTAGGATTGTCTCTTAGTCACTGGTGTAATATGGAAGGGAAACACGGTGATGAGCCATTGAAAAGTTCAGGCAGTGGTCATTCACACCTCTTTCTGTTTTCCTGGGTCTTTGATTGGGGGTTTCTTCTGGAGCAGAAGCAGAGAGTCTCTTCAAGTGAAGCTTTCTCTGGGTCTTCTGATTTTTCCCTGAAACAAAAGAAATCCTCTTCCAGTGAAGGCTTCCCTGTGTGTCATCCTGATACCATTTCCCCTCCCCTCCATCACTCCCATGGAAAATTTGTCTTCCATGAAACAAGTGCCTGGTGCCAAAAAGGTTGGGGACTACTGGTTCTAGGTGGACACATTGGAATTCCATCTCTTTTTGTTCTGAAGGGCAAAGGGTGGACTGCTTTATCCTTCATCAAGCCAATGAACAGCTAAAGTTGTGCAATGCTTTCATTGAACAGCTAAAAACAGGCTGTATATTGTATTAAAAGCACACACATTACTTCATATCATTCATGAAAGCATTGTGAAACTTCATTGGCTCAAGAGGGACAATGTTGTCTGCCATTTTCAGTCAGATCATGTTATCAGTCATGTTCACCATTTTAAGTACTGTAAACAGGCAGTCTCTTTTGTATCTAAGAATTCTCTTTAAGACATATGTTCTTAATCTGAGATCTGCTTGGGGATGTAAATTAACCTCTATAAGCATAACTTATCTTTTCTACTAATAAATAAATAGATTAATAAATAGAATAAATAAATATTAATAAATAGAAATATGCTTGATTAAAATATATTTTTCTGATCAAAAATATGTATCATAATTCTATGATTTTATGTCTCATGCAAAAATTCTTGAAGGGCTTCAAGTTATGATTAAACTTAGATAATGTATTTTCTCTGATCAAAGCTGCCAGTTTGACTGTTTCCCCATTCTTTCCTCCATTGTGAATAATGTTGAACCTTTCAAGCTTTGTGTATATAACTGTATATTGATTAGTCCCAAAACAAAAGCCTCTGGTTTCAATTGTATATTAATCTTTTAAATGTTCTGAATTAATATATTTAATTAAATCCAATTTTTTTCTAGCTTTTTTGCATATCTGTTAAGCACGATAAAATTTCTCTTGTTATTTACATTTCCATCATAAACTTGAAGTACATTTATACATTCTAAACAATTTTTCTGGTGACATATATCAATAATACCTCGTTTTATATAAAAATATTTAACATAAATTTCAATCTAGCCCATTTTATCATACATTCTTTCACTTGTTCTTCTGTTTCAAATTTCAACAGAAGTTTATACATTTTAGAAACATGGTCATCATTTGTACATTGTTTTATTTCAAAATCTTACAATGATCAAAACCCCAAACCTTTTAGCTATTGTAAATCTTTATAGTAATTATTCACAAGAAGACTATTGATAAGTGTATCCTTCTTATGTCTAGTCTTCTCTTAATTTTATTTTGTATTCTCCTTGACAAAATTCTAATATGCCACAATAAGTTAGCCATTTGTGTTAAAATGCTTTTTGTGCTAGGAGCTACACAGATATTTTTGGGCACAGTATGTTTGTTCCATATTCTGAGTATGTCACATCTAACAAAATGATTTTTAAAATCTAAATTAACTTTAGTTTTATTGTACCATAAATATGCCATCCAAATCTCAACTGATGTTCTTCTAAGCTCCAAAATCCTCAACAACACCCACTCTTTCATCCAAACTGAATAGCAAGGTGCAAAATATAATTTAAAATCAAGTAATCCTAATCCTCTTCTCTCTTTTTTTAAAAAACGAAGATTTCTATTTAACACATCATTTTTTTTCCTGATACAAAAATTTAGATTTATCTTTCTGCCATTGTTTAATTTGTATATCAGTTTGTTATAAATAGAATTGTCTGAAGCAAAAATAACATTCTGGACAAATCATTCATCTTAATCAGAGAAATTCTCTACAGAAATTACAATTGTGTTTTCTCCCATCTTAATGCACCTTTTTTAACTTCATTCCGTGGATTTTTAGTTAGAAGGTGATGCAGATGGCTTTATCAATATGAGCACCATTTGATAATCTTAACATTTATACCATAAATATTGGCTAGTTTTTTTTAATAGCAGTATACAGCATCAGGATCAACTGTAGTTTGACTGACAAAATAAGTTTATTGATGAAATGTGATATGCCGATGATAACAAAGAATGTAAACTAAAGGTGTCAATCCAAGTATCTTATCCAGTGATGGAATTCAATTTTTTTTACTACTGGTTCTGTAAGTGTGGTTTGGTAGCCGTGGCTGGGGGTGCTCATGTGATTGGGTGGACAGTTTCTGCAAGCAGGGCAATAAAGATTAGGCTAGAAACAACACCAGAATGTTTGTTCCCTGCCTTCCTTACAGGATTAATCCTTTAAAGTGGAAAGAAACAAAAGATTTCTTCTAACAACCATTTCTCCGAACTGCTTAGAAAATTTACTACCGGATCTAGAGAACCTGCTAGAACCTGCTGAATTTCATCTCTGAACTTATCTCACAAACCTATTTTAACTATACTAACAATAATACAGGCAACCTGTTAGTAAACCTGAGAGTACTTACTGCAGGAGGACAGAAGAATGATTAAGAATATAATGAGAAGGAGGATGTTGTTTTTATTTAAATACTTTAAATGTTCCTCCCAAAAGGTGGGTATCATCCAGACCGGAATAGCAAAAGATCATAAAAAGGGATGAAGCCAAGCCAAGTTTACAGATTTTTTTTTTCCTTTCTAACACTACCCTCAGCTAACTCTTCTTTAGGTAATGACTCAGTTATTTCAAATGAAGGCACAATATAGCAATACCAGAAGACACCTTAGTGGAGCACCTACAAGCTACACTAGCCAATATTCTCATTGTTTAAGGAAAGGAGATAAAAATAAAAACTGGGAAACAAAAAACAAAAACACCAAAGAAAAGTGTTAAATTAAGAAAATAGGCTAATGTAAAGGATAATAAAGTCAAGGAAAGTAAAATTGTTAAAAATCTCAAAATTCACAGTCAAGAAAAGTAAAAATATTAAAAACTTAAAGGCTTTCAGGTTAACAAGAAAATTCAAGCTAAGCAAAATTCTGCACACCAATGAAAATTAATGCAAAAAAAGAAAACAACAGAAAAGTTGTTGAAAAGTGCAAATACAAAAGAATAAAGAGAAACTTAATTCCATATTTTATCATCATCATTTAAAATAATATGCAATTTGTACTTGTCATAAGATCCTGGTATTTTACCTTTTTCTCACTCTTAAAATGCATTTTATTCATCAATTCTGTTTTATCACATAACTTCATATTTCTGTTAACATTTTTGTCTTCTATTTATAAATCTTAAAACTTAGTGCACCAAATTTGTTTAGTTTTTCCATTAATATTTCAATTCAATTAAAAAAAGTTTAGCACTGAATTATATGCAAAAGCCATTAACTTATAAGTATTTTTTATAGTTTTTACTCCCACAATCTTCTCATCCTATCTTATGTCTCTTCTCAAAAATTCAAGGACCAAAAAAACAGAAGAAGAGACACTGGGCTTATTCCTTTTTGTGTTTCAAAGGGATTTATTTATTGATTTGTTGATATTTCATATTTCTAAACTGCCCATTTCCCTCAAAACGTTTTGCTACATCTCCATTAAGAATAATATGTGCTTTCTGTAAAATATAAATTTATTTCACCATATAAAATTTATTTTACTGTATAAAATTTGATCCAAAATTTAAATAAGAAAGTCCAGTTCAAATAGTCAAAAGCTTTCTCTGCATTTAAAAAAAAATCCTAATGTAACTTCTTTCTCATTACACTGCTCAAAATATTCTTCAGTATTCAGTGCAGTTCTGAGATTGCCTTTTAACTCTCTTTTAGGTAAAAAGTAATATTGAACTTGAAGAATAAGGTCTTCCAAAATCAGCTTGTGAAGAACTTATATAATTATTAGCAATAGCAATAGCACTTAGACTTATATATCACTTCACAGTGCTTTAAAGCCCTCTCTAAATGGTTTATAGAGTCAGCATATTGTTCCCAACAATTTGGGTCCTCATTTTAGCCATATTGGACGGATGGAAGGCTGAGTCAACCTTGAGCCAGTGAGATTTGAACTGCAAAATTGTAGCCAGCCAGCAGTCAGCAGAAATAGTCTGCAGTACTGCATTTTAACCACTGTACCATAATAATTAAACAATTATTCAAATTCAGTTATCATTTAAATTCAATAATATTCAATACAAATTACTGAATAATTCAATAATTATTCAAAATGATATTGGTCTCTAATTTATGTTAAAGTTAAATCTTGTCCTTTTTAGTAGGTATTAGTGCTATAGGTATTAGTGCTGTATTAGCCTCCTTCCATGACTCAGCATCTTTCTTCCCTGTAAAATAGAATATATCCTCATAATCGCATCAAAGAGGGCCATGAATTCTTAACTGCATTTGATACCAGGCATTGCATGTTTGAATACACTGTAATGCCACTTGGACTAGTCAAGAATGGAGCAGTGTTTTCTAGATTTATGAACCTGGCTTTTTCTGATATAATTGGCAGATTTGTGGTGATTTATCTGGATGACAGCCAATCTACTCTGAATATGAAAAAAATGCATGACAATGATGTGTGGGAGGTCTTGAATAGATCGAGGAAAATAACTTCATTATTAAATTAGAAAAAGTCTGCATTTGATACAAAGCAGCTAGATTTCTTGGGTTACCGCATTTCCAAAAATGGAATCCAAATGGATCCCCAGAAAGTTCACACAGTGGTCTGAAGGCAAATCTCCTGTAATGCAAAGGATGGTCAGAGTTTTTTAGCTTTGCAAAATTTACAGAAAGTTCATTCCAAACTTTACATTTAATATTTATCCTCTAATTCAGCTGTTACAAAAGGGAATGAAATTTATTTGGACTAGTATCCAGCAGGTGGCATTTGAAGAGTTAAAGCACCTCTTTGCACAACAGCCCCTTCTTCAACACTCCAGTTGAAGAGGTTTATTGTCCAGACTCCAATGTGGCTATCAGATCAGAATGTTGCAGTAAGTCCTGGAGGTGGGAAACTGCATTTTGCCTTGTACAAGCCTTGTTCTGCCTCCATAGAACTAACGTCCCTAAAAACAAAGTATGACATTTTTTTAACTATAAGCAGCGAAAGCAGCTTATGACCAATAAAGACATTTCCCAGAAGGCACATGTTGGCCCATAGAAATCAATACACATAAGAATCTGGGAATGCTAATGACTGTTAATGCTAAGCTAATGCTAATGACCAGTCTAAGTCACTTTCTCCAGGCAAGTGAAATGGTTTTATCTCAATTTGACTTTTTCATTCAATATGTCTGGGGAAAAATTTGATATCAAATGAACTATCCTGTAAACATGATTACTCACAAATGTCCCATGCCATGTTTACCACAACTATTTTACAACCTTCTAGTTTTTAATACATACCCATGCAAGTGATTACCAAGTTATTGGGAGCAGCACAAATGTCCTGAGGCATAATTGCCAAAATCATAGTGCAGCAACCCCTTAACCAGTTCTCATGGCCCTGGATGTATGCCATCCAGGAAGCCCATTCAACTATCTTTGTTTTTCGTCAAAGGAGGGACTTTGAGACACAAGGGCAGAACAGGAGACCCACACCTTTGAGGGAGATAGCTTTGTTAGAATAACCAAACAGCAGCACATTGGGGGGGGGGAGGGGAGTTCAAAATGTTGCATGGGACATTAAAAGACTTGGTAGCCTTAAACCAGAAAAGTAGTTCTGGAAATCAGAGTACTGAATACTTCTAAATATTATTTCTGTTTTAAAACACTGCTATAGTCAATTTCCATAGTTTATAGCTTGAAGGATCTCTTTTTATTAGATTTGAAAAAAGAGCATTTAGTCCTAATGTAAACAGTCTGATATTCTTTGTAAATAAAATTGTTCTCTTAAGTAGAATCTGCATTTTGGTCTAGGCTCTGTCCTACCTCACACCAAAATTATAAAGTTTTATTTCATTAAAGGATATGAACTTAAAATGGGTTGACATCAAAATCTAACAAGAAGCAAAAATAAATTAAAGGAGTCTTTTTTTTTGTTCTTTCAATAACTAATCAGACAAATATAGAAAGGCATCTTTTAAGTTTAATGATACCTGCTCATTAAATGATGCCAAACACTAGAATACCATGAGCAGCAGGGAATTTCAGTTTACATTAGAGAAAAAAAGGATAAAAACGACTGAAGTTGATCAGTTCAAGCTGACAGGGTACTTCAAATGAATAACAGAAGAATAAAAGAGACACTCCAGGTTAAATTAGGTCTTCCTGTGCCTTTTTTTTTAAAAAGTTCTTCATGGTTTTGATTTTTTTTACAAAATTAATTAACTTGCCAGGAAAAAATGAATGAAGGGGAAAAAACTAAAGATAGGAGTAAAGTTAAACAAGTGATTGTACTTCACCCATTAAGTAACAGATAAAAACTTAGCATCTCAAATCAAGATGGCATATTTGGGTTTTAAAATATGCATTAATAGTACTTTTTAGTAGAGCTAAAAAAAATGGTTCATTGAATGTGCACCAGGCTATATAATATTCTTATAATTTAGTCACAACAACTGCACGACATTGTAACATTTAAGACTACCACTTAAATTTGTATTTTTATGTATTATTTAAAATGTTGTATTTTTTATTTTGTAGTAAATAAAGATATATACTAATATGTTTTCAGAAAAAAATAAGCTTTTAAATACTTTGCAATTCTTATGTTGTACCTTATTTCTCTATACATATACTGAATGCTACACTTATCAAATAATCATAATTTTATTCTAATATTTTACTTGATATGCACAAAAATGATTTTTAAAGTGGAAAAATCCCAAACTTTTAACATTAGCAAGGAAAGCAGAGGTCTTGAAGTAGCCATTATAATTAATATCTGGAAAGCCGAATAAGTAGATGTACAGATTACTCAGTCACTTAAGTTTTCATTTTTGAACCACCCATTGCCATCCATGGTAAAACATTATTTCTACACTGCCACTGTACATATGCATATTTAGAGCAAATTTCTGCTCTCCTGCTCTCTATCTTTTTATTTCTTTTTTGTTTAATAATTAAGATGCTCATCCTACTACAGAGATAATTTTTAGCATATCTCTAGTCATTGTTTGTGACAGATGGAAGCTATACTATGAAATATCTGAAGGGTTACTTATGCTCACATTAGTTTAACCATCAATTGAATCTATATAGAATGATTGCTGTGATCAACCCTAATTCTATATGTCATAAAATAGTTTATCAAGATAAACTATTTATCTTGCACTGCATTCACATGCTGTTTTTGTTTCTTACATTGTTGTCCAGGACTACCACATCCTATGATTATTCACTTTCCTTTCTTTGAAGACCTATGGTTTCCATTCACAGATGTCTTCCTACAATTTATTCATCAGTGAAGATGGGACATCATAATCAACAGAACACAAAAAGACAACTCTATAATATTCCATCAGTAAACACCTATAAATAAAAAGTGGACATTAGGTCTAAATGATATGGACTAAGCAATCATTTGTAGTCTCAGCAAGCCATTGCAAAAAACAATGCCTGATCCCTGTACTCTTTTACTTAATGAAGAAATTTCATTAAAATATATGATACTAAGTTCTCAGTAGGCAATCTAGCAACACATTACAAAATAGCTACTAAAGGCAAAGAGTAGACTGGGGCACATAGGGCATGTCATTTAATGAGGTGAAAATTAATTTTTGCAGTTATGTTCAGTGAGGGTTCTAAAATATGCATTTTTACATCAAGAATGCAAATATAATGTTATTTTTGTAAATGCACAACATTTAGCTTGATATGGTAAATCCATGTCTAATCATATACTCCACAAAAGTCTCTTGTAAGCCAAATACTGTTAACTTTATCTTGTCAAAATTACACCATGTTACAAAAATTAAATTTTTTACTGCATGAATCTTATCTAAATAAGCAAAAAAAATTCCATGAATCATACATTAATATCAGAAAACAATTATCTGAGTTACAAAAATGTTTAAGAAAGTTTCATCAAATCTGGTTTTGATTCATTCTTTGATATCAGCTGCCAACATGCTTCTTGGCCTCTGATATAACTGTCACTTTCTCATGTGTATACACTCTGCTTGCTGCCTCTGTGACCTGTTTCACACATCTCTCTATTGATTGGGTATGACAAGGCCACAATGGTATTTGCATTGGTTCATCAATTAACTTCTTTATTTCTGCTATGATCAGTTTGTACATCAAATATGGCTCATACACACTGTCAATCAGCTCCAGCAAGTGGATACTCTGGTGTTGATTAAAGATGTTTTTCTTGCATGTACAGAAAAATCTCCCAATGCATCATCATCTGAACACAAGAATGTCTGAATTATCATTTCACTGAAAGTATGCAATGCTGACTGCAGAATGGTTGGCAAAACAGCATCTACTACAGCTTTCTTTTGCAGTCTGACTTGCTGTAGTTGCAACAACACAATGATGCTGGCCTTTCAATCCAGGAATGTTTTACTTTGATGTTGAACCAGCAAAGGTAGTACACACCGATGATGTATTCCACTATCATTCTTAAGTTTTGGAGAGTTCTGCCTTTAAAGCCATGTTTTGAAACCCACAATCGACAAAGCCTATTTGCAGTTGTCAACCAGCATGAATGGCTTATAGGCCCAATTTCCAGAAGAGCCAGATCTGTGGGAAGTTCTATCCTTATTGCTTGTGTGCTCCTATATCCATATGTTTGATCAGTAGAGAGATCCTTTACAACACTGTCTCATCAGTTTAAACGCTGGTGAATGAAGGATCATTGTTAACTTTTGTTGCAGTGTATAGCATGTTGCCAATTTTACCTTCCCATTTGTTGTTAGGCAAGGTCTTCCAATCCAATTTTGTGATTAAATGTATTTAATAGATGTATTCTATTTTTCCCTTCTTACAGAGCTCATCAAATTCTTCATATTTTTCCCTGGGCTCTCTTGACTTTATTGTGGTCAACTACAACTCTCATGTCTTCTTCAGTGACCAAGTCAACATCTATGAAGGTGGCTGTGATAACACCAATACCATATCTTATGCTTTGAATAGCAACATTCATTATTTCTAATCTATTATATTCTGTCTTTTCTTTTGAAGTAGAGGGAACATGTGTTTGGACTAAGGCCTCTTTATAACTTCCATCACATTACTTTTCATATTCATCATCAGTCATCTGTCCTTCATATTCATCATAAGAAATAATTACTTCATTTGTAAGTATCAAAATGTTTGGAATACTTCTCTGCTTATATTTAGGGAGCTGTTGTCTCTCATTGTCATACCTCTTTTGCCTTTTGAATATACCGTTTCCTTTATTGTATACTGAGAGCATATGCACCAAAGACAAATTCCTTGTGTGTCCAATCACACTTGGCTAATAAAGAATTCTATTCTATTC
>JAEANM010022561.1:0-11578 GCA_017656035.1 Myanophis thanlyinensis
TATGATCCTATGGTTTTATGTATCAGGACATAATAAAAATCATCTGGTCCTCAGCATTCCTTAAAATAGGTAAACATAACCTCAGTTGAAGAACAACACATTTTATACCATGTCATCATGGTGTTGCTAATCTGGTGTCCTTGATCAAGTGATCATCAGCAATTGTGACAATCTCTATAAAAACCAAAGTTTAGGAGTTTGTTGGTCCCCAGCATTGAGGGGTGGGTTCACACAATGCCGAAGAGGAAAGACATCAGAAAAGATTTCAAGACAAGCAATTGGTGCTGCCCATCAATCTGGGAAGTGATATAAAGGCCAATTCCAAATAATTTAAAGTCCATCATTCTACAGAGAGGAAGATTATTCACAAGGGGAAAACATTCAAGGCAGTGCCACTCTTCCAGGAGTGGATGTTCCAGCAAACCCCGAAGTCAGGCTGTGCAATGCTCAAAGAAATTGCAAAAAATCCAAGAGTTACATCTTGGGACTCTACAGGCCTCTGACAGCAAGTTAAATGTTAAAGTCCATGATAGTACAATTACAAAAAGGCTGAACAAGTATGGTTTGTTTGGAAGGGTTGCCAGAAAGAATGTGTCCTCTCTCGAAAAAGAGCATGACACCATGGCTTCAGTTTGCAGAGCTGCATCTGAACAAATCAGAAGAACACTGTCCTTTGGACAGACGAGACGTTTGGTCATAACACACAGTATCATGTTTGTCAAAAACCAAACACAGCCAAGGAGCACAAGCATCTCATACCAACGGCCAAGCATGGTGGTTGAAGAGTCACAATTTAGGCTTGTTTTGCAGCCACAGGACCTGGGCACCTTGAAGTCATTGAGTTGACCATGAACTTCCCTGTACACTGAAGTGTTGTAGAGTCAAATGTGAGGCCATCTATCCGACAGCTAAAGCCTGGGAAACGCTGGGTGCATAAACAAATGCCTACAAACCTCAATGCAGTAAAACAATGTAGAAAGTGAGCAAAAATGCCTCCACAATGACCTGAGACTGAAAAAAACAAGTTATTGTTACTAAAGGTGGTTCTACAAGCTATTGAATCATAAGGTGTACTTAGTTCTTCACACATGGCTTCTCCATTTTGGCTTTCTTTTTGTAAAATAAATGATGACATAGTGTGATAAATCATGTGTTGCTGTTAATCTGAGATTGTATTTACCTACTTTTAGGAAGTGCCAAGTACAGATGAATTCTGGTGTTGGAGAAGACTCCCGAGACTACCACAGATAGCCAAGAAAACAAATAAATGGAACAAATCAGAGTTCTCACTTGAGAATCTGTCCATATTGTATTTGGACACTTTATGTGTAGCTCCCAATGTGGCTGCCAATTTATTTCCAGATGCGATTCAAGGTGCTGTCTGTCACCTTTAAAGCCCTACATGGCATGAGACCAGACCCCACTTATGTCTACCTTACCCACCAGAGTGGGGAAGCAGGGAATGTGGCAGACAGTGCATCTTGCAGGACCCAGGAGAGTTAAGAACAGAGCTGATTTCTTTCTCCATCAGCCAAAAAGTGGAGTTGCACACTCATCACACTGTGAAGGTCAAAGATGGAAACTGCCAGTGTTTCCCATCACTCACCTGAATGGCCTGGCAGAATCTGGCAGTTTGAAGATGACAACTCAAATACTTTCAGCTGGGGGCTATTAGTCGCCACAACTATGTGTGAGTCCTTTGGACCCAGGAACCGGACATCCAAAACTTCTCCATTATACCCTGAAAACTAAGGGAGAAATGTAAGAACTAGAGTGTCACCTTATTCAACTCATGAGTAGCAAATAAATTTAATAAGTAAATAATTAATAAGAACCAAAGAATCTGTCAATTGCAAGAAAGCTGAATGTAGGAAGAAAGAAAAGAAACCAGAGGAGAAAGTTTTGTCCACTTTGGAAGAGAGCACATGTGGATAAGAATACTCCCTTCTGGCCTAGGCAGGCTAAGCTTAGGACTGCTAAAATCAGTGGGAATCCTGTTAATCAGCTTGGTGACACACTAAAGGTGTGCCAGTCTACAGCATTGCCAGAGTACAGCACAGATCACAAGTATGGACAGATGAAATTCTATGAACTCAGCAAAACATGTAAGACATAACAGAAATGTTTAATTCAATTTGAAATCCTGAAATTTCATCATTGCTCAAAATATAATTCCTTGCAAGAATTGATGATTGTGGAAAATGTTTACTTTTTAATTTTTTAAAAACTTTCTATTTAGCTTTGGGGTCCTTTGTGTGCAATCTGAGAGATGGGGGTCTTGAACATCATAGTATCTGCAGATGCCACATTCATTATGTTCATAAAATCTTTTGGTGATAACATAGTGGCCCACATAAAAATAATACTTCTAAGGGCTAATAGATAGCTGCATGCCTTTTCCCTCCACCATGTTGTCTGTGGCTTTGATTTCTTGGAAAGTGATAAAATTGGATACCTGTTTCTTGAGCTCAAGCGTCTGTGCATCATACAAGCAGATATTGCGGTCAACGTTCACAGACACCAGTTCACTTTTGGTTGGCACTAGACTGCAATGTATGAGGCTGTGCTGTCCAATCATGTCCACTTTGGACTCAGCTGGCAGGTGAGGCAGGGACTGGCTATGCACGCAGGTAGCTGTGGATGCGTCCCACACTCGGAGGATCCCTAAAGTACAGCACACAAATTGCCTGTCATCCAATAACTCCTACAGCTGGCAAAATTGGAAACCCAGACAAACACCCCTCCCCTCCCCACCCCTCCCCGGAACGATGTGCATTTAACAAACCCAAAGTTATTCTTAAGGAGAACTGCAGGGGGATGGATTGGGAGATATATTAAGGGTCTTGTAATTTTGAGTTCTGAGACAGAGGGCAACAGCTCATTCCCCAGTACTTGCATGAGGAGCCCATCATAAAAGTTTGACTCACCTTTGCTACCAGCAGTGAGAAAGTGAGTGCTGGATTTAGTCACACCCAAGTTCGATAAATCCAGTTCTTCCGGTAATAAGACTACAGATTCAATGGTCTAAGATGGAAGAAGAAGCCAGTTGGAGGAACAGCAATTAGCAAAGATGTCAGAAGGTTAAAACCTGGGGTTTTAATTTAAACTTAATTCTTTTTAAATTGAATTAATTTAAACTAAATTCTTTATATTTTGTTATTTTAACTGATTTTAATTGAAATTTTTAATTGAAATTTTAAACATGTTTTAATTTAGACAGCCTTATTTATTTTAATAGGTTTTAATTGTTTATTGTACTTATGTTTTTTATTGGCTGTGCACCGCCCCGAGTCCCTAGGGAGAGGGGGCGGTATACAAATCAAATAAAACTTCAAACTTCAAACTTCAGAGAACACACATTGCTAACAGAGCGCATTGAAGTTCACAAAAGTTGACTCTCATGTTACCACCGTCAAAGTTGAGAACCCGAAATCTTATGTAAACTGGGAACAAATAATCCATTTGGATACTGAATAAGGCCCTTTGGGTGGGACTTAGGAGAAGGAAGGAGTCTATCTATCAGAGCTCAGCCATTGATCTATGGTCCTACAAAGAAGAGCCTCCAGTGGATGCCAGAACTCTCCTCCGCTCAACTTTTCTGGGCAGAAAGTGGGACAGAGGACTTCTGCAATGGATGAAGCCAGGAAACTCAAGTTTATTGATTTCTTCATTTAAAAGTTTGGCTTCTGGATGAGAATGTCCCTGAAGAAGCCAAGGTGGCTTTGCAGCAGAGGTTAGCAGTCAGTGGGCAAATTCTGGCCTGTGCTGTCTTTCTAGATAAAGGCAAGGCCATGAGATGCCCACTGGTACTCTAGACAGCTGCTCCTTGTGAAAGTTGGGAATGTAAACAAAAAACAATCCTTGCTTAGAGGATTTGCAAAAAAAGCTAGAAAATTTTGCATTCAGAACATTTTAAAAATTAATATACAATTGAGACCAGGGGTTTTTCTTTTGGGATTGATGGACAGTTTCTAGAGGAAGCTCAGTATAATTGACTCAGGCAAAAATTAGAAGGTACTTCACCTCATAGACAGGAATGGTGCTTTTGACCTTTTTGGCTTTCAGATCCCACACGGTGCAAATCTTATCACGGCCAGAACTGCAATCAAAACACAGACTATAAACTCAACACAGCTGAATGCACGTATGGTTTGCATAATAAGGTGGTACACACAATTCTGAGGTAAAGGCTGGCTTTTCACAAGTGCTGAACCATAAGTAATCAATCTAGTCTGTGAGTTGTGCAAAACCAGCCACAAGATCATTATCAAACATTTGCAAGTAGGAAACTGGATGCCATTATAAGAACACAAGTGTCTATGCTGCATTTTGAAAGTCTCACCGAGTGCAGAACTGTCACAATGTCCACACTGTACTACACAAGAGACTCCAAGAGATCGATCAGACATCTTATTTATGCCTAAGCATAAATCAGAATTGAAATCCTGTATGTGTTCTATTCCTGTAAAAGCATGCAGTGATAAACATTTTCATTCTTCAGTTTTATTTTATTTTAATTCCATTTGTTGTTTACTTGCTTTTGCTCGATTTTAGCAGAGGCTGCATTTCACCTCCTCCTGCCTTCAATGATGGCATTTTCTGCGTGAAACCACTTAACTGATTTTGTATCAGAGCACATTACCCAGACCCTGACAGTGAAATGGGAAGAACCAGCCTGCAGGCAATGTTATAAGGCCATCAGCTATTGGAAAAGTGAGAAGCACATTCATATATAAGGCTGCACAAATGCCAAAAGACAGCCAACCTGATCCCTTTCAAGAATTCCAGGAATCTCACCTGATGAGGGTATTGTCTGGGCAGAATGAAAGAGAGGTGACTAAGCTGTAGTGGTTGTCCAGCTGGCTGACACACTGGCTAGACTTCAAGTCCCAAAGCCGGATGCTGTTGTCCATTGAGGAGGAGAACAATTGAGGCTGAGAGATGTCTGGGTGGAACTTGACGAGGCTGGCAAAGAAACAAACCAGGGAAATTCTTTCTCTTTAAGGGCAGCAAACATAACTCTTTCTCCTAGTCACCTGCACAGGATCTAAAATGGCTTCCCAGGTGGAAAAGAGCCACCTAGCTTAGTGATTAAGGTGCCAGGCTAGAAACTGGGTTACTGGGAGTTCCACTCCTCCCTTGGGCTGGGAACAGAATGGATGACTTTGGGCCAGTCACTCTCTCAACCCAACCCACCGCACATGTGGGGGAAATAGGAAGAGAGAGGGGAAGAAGAATTAACTACATCACCTCAGACGTAAAAATTAAAGGCAGAATATCAAACACATAAATGAAAAAAAAAAACCAGAGATTTGGCTATGCATCGCGTTCAGGACTTTCTATCTTGTATTTAAGCTTCCCTCATGGGACTGGCTGGAGAGGAGCAGGAGGAAGGCTACTCTGTGGATGGAGCTAGGTATCACTTAGAAGAAAGTTGTGAAGTTAAGATGAATTGTCTCCACTCACTCATTCCACTTGAGAGGTAACCAAAATGTACGTCTTTGCTTTCCTCTCAGCTTCCTTTTCCTCATAACATACCAAGTTCCCAGAAGAAACCTAATTTCCTGCATGAAGAACCCTACAGAGCACCTAGAGCAATGAAAGAATCACCCTGCATCGCAGAATTGATTTACGTTCACTCCTGAAATGATTCTCACAACGGAGGAAAGAGAGCAGAAGGCATCAGGGGGATCTGTGTCTGTGAGTGACAGCAAACACATTTGTAAAATAATTAAAAGAGAAGTATAGGAGTGGCATTACATTTACTGCAAGTAGCCAGATGATGCAGAGAGAGAGAGAGAGAGAGAAAACAATTTCCCACCCATTTATTAAGAATTCCCAAATTCCCCAGGCTAAACTTCTCCACTGCGAAGAGGGAAGGCTTACTGAACAACACCAGAAGAGCCTCTCAGGTTGTGTGTGCAGTACTGCCGGGGAATGTCCCAAATCTTGATGGTGCTATCACAGCCACCTGGAGAGAGCAAGGAAGAGAAAAAGTCAGACCAGCCCTGAGCAGCCTTGCCAGGCTTAGCTGCAAAGAAAGCAAGTGCTCAGGAGCTGAGCCTCCCCCAGATATTGCTCTGACTGCAGCTGTCTGCTCAGCCTCAGGCCATACCTGTGGCTAACAAAGTGGAAGAGGAGTCAAAGGTCATGCTGGCCACAGGAGCTGTGTGCACAGCCTTCCACGTCCGTGTGCACTTATTTCCTAGCCAGTCCCATTGCTTCAGCAGTAGCGCTTGGCTTCCTGTTACTAAGATCTAATGCAACAGAAGAAAAATAAAAAGGGATGTATGGAATGTAAAAATGGGTCCAGTGTGGCTGTTGCGATATCTCCTGGGAAGGAAGCTGGCTTTGCACAGCTCATGCATTAGCATTACGGAACCAGCTTTCTGCCCCAGTGCTAAAAAGAATCCCCAGCAGCCCTGCGGTCGTCTACCTCATCGTCACTGCTGAGGGCGAATACTGTAATCTCTGTTTCATCATCCTGAAACAAAGAGAGGAAGAACAACCATCAAATGACTTATTTGCATCATTTTTCTAATTAAACAGTAACTATGCTTTCATTAGGTCTATTAAACTGATAATTGATAACAATTAATTTATAAATTATTCTTAATTGGTTTGTTTTATATTTATACTTGTGCAACTTACAGTGAATATCTCTTCAATTAGAATGTATAAAATGTATAAATATAAATAGCAATTACACTTAGACTTATATACCACTTCATAGTGCTTTACAGCCCTCTCTAAATGATTTAGAGAGTCAGCATCTTGCCCCCAACAATCTGAATCCTCATTTTACCGACTTCAGAAGGATGAAAGGTTGAGTCAACCTTGAGCCTGATGAGATCTGAACTGCCAAATTGCAGGCAACTGGCAATCAGCAGAAGTAGCCTGCAGTACTGCATTCTAACCACCACTACTCTAAATACTTTTGATAATTATGTACCATAAATTATTCTAGTTATTCTGTCATCTACTTAAGCCATTATACCTCAATACCACTTTCCTTTCTCCCTTTTGATGATCCCATTCCAGTGTCACATTTGTTTGATTGTCCAACTGTTCAACTGTCTAACTGCATAATAGTAATATTTTCTCAGTAATTACTTCCAATAATGTACTATCATTTCCAGAATGTAAATAGAATGGTGAAGCTCGGTAAAAAAAGATAGTCCCATAAAGTGACCTTTGGAATTCATGACAAAAGAAAGATTTGTAGGCTCAACTGCATTTTTAGTAACAATGTTGTATATATCTTTACTGGATAGGTACTTTTTAGGAGAGGGTATGTCTTAGTACCTGTTCAATACTGTGTACGATGTCTCCTGTTTCAATGTCCACTATGTTGACCTTGCTCCCACAAGCACAAAACATATAATCTCCAGCTTGAGTAACCTAGGCCAGAAACAGAGAGCATAGTAGGTTTTTCGGCAAACTATGGTCATACATAATAAATACAACTAGTAGTAAAGGTAAATTTCTGTTGATTATTACCTGAATGGGTCCCCCTGTGTAGAAAGACTCAATTTTCCTGAATACGGCATAACTGAAAGATTACCAGAAACACACCAACAATTAAAAAAAGTGAGCAGATTTTACTGTGTCATGTTAACAATTAGAGTTACCCAGAAGCAGAAACCAAGTAGCAGTGAAAGGATTATTCTTTAATCTGAGCTATTTGATTGATAAAGCTCAAATGCAAAGAATCATACTACCCACATATATAATCAATGCAGCCCACTTTCCTTCTCCAAGTGTGATCTTACCTCATCCGTGGGATGCGTGGGATTGCCTCAGCCTTTGCCATCTGTTTCTGAAAAATGGCTAAAACCATGAGATTGTAGCAGCTTTCAGCAGCTTTATGGTGAAAGCCAAGAGGGGGAGTTTATGACTGCTCTCTTTTTCTTCAACAAGCAAAATGGCTGAAATATGTTACTGCTGCCAATGGCAGCAAAAACAGATAAATTGCTGCAACCGGATGGTAGTATTTAGCGATATATACTAGTGTATGTGAGATAGGAAGAGAAGAGGCAATTCTCAAGGAATTAACAAGGGGGAAAAAACAGGAAAAATTAACTATTAGCCAAAAAATCTGTGACATCCTTATCCAGGAAAAACCGTCTACTTACTAAACTACCCGATTGGAGCAAACTTGACACACTACTGTGCCCACAGTACAACCCATCTATTTCCCCCCTCCCCCGATTAAACAAACATTTCAATTAAAACAAGCCATAAGTAGGCAAAGCATTAGGGTTCAGGAGGTTTTAGTGGTTCACCCTGAGTGACGCAGAGATTGAATAGCAGATCCTCTATAGCCTTCTTTGTCAGAAATGACCTCAAATATATTTGTTTGGAAAATGTATATTGCTGCCAACTCACTGATGGAGATTCAGAGCAGCTTAGAAGAAATAAAAACGCAATATAAAAGAAATAAAAATGAAAAATAAAAATAACACCTCCCCCCACCCACAACATACACACATACCAGCTATTTAATGGGCTCCATCCCGCTCTGGGTTCCCCAGGCAGAACCAGGTCTTCTTCTGAAAGAGTGTCAGAATGGGGGACAGTCTATAATTTCCAGAGGGATGATGTTCCAGAGGGAGGGAGCCACCATGAGAAGGCCTTCCAAATATATCTCCTTAGGGGAATGGGATCCATAACATTCTTTGCTTCCCCACTCTAGTGGGTTGGGTGGATGTGACTGGGAAGAGACGGTCCCTCAGATAAGCACCACCTTGGATTGCATCCAAGAGCAAATCAGCAAGCAACACAGCTTGCACAGGAGAGGTGAGACATGTGCACATCAAGGTCTGCACAAAAACATGCGGGCCACTGCATTTTGCACCAACTTGAGCTTCTCGATGCTCTTCAAGGGCAGCCCCATGTACAGCACATTGCTCTAGTCAAGAATCTTGGCACAAGTGACCGTGAGTAGGGATTATTGGTCCAGGAAAGGGTGTAACTGGCACACAACCTGCAGTTATGCAAAGATCCTCCTGGCCATGATTGCCACCTGCTCTTTGAGCAGAAGTCTTGAGTCCAGGAGAACTCCCAGATTACATACTGGATCTGTTTGGGGAAGTGCCACCCCATCCAAGACCAAATGTGGCAATTCTCCATGGAGCAAAGAACCCCAAACCTAGAGCCTGCCGGGGTTCTATTCCGGACCTTCTATTCCTGCACTGTAGAGAGCATCCTGACGGGCAACATCACAACCTGGTTTGGGAATAGCACCATGCAAAACAGACAAGCACTACAGAGGGTGGTACGCTCAGCTGAGCGCATCAGCCGCACCAAGCTCCCTGAGCTGCACTCCATCTACAACAAACGTTGCCAGACTAAAGCTAAGACGATAGTGAAGGACCCCAGCCACCCCAATAATAGATTGTTTACCACGATGCGGTTGGGAAAGCATTTTCGCTCTCTAAAGGCCAACACAGAGAGAATGAGAAAAAGCTTCTTTCCACAGGCAGTACAGACACTAAACCAGGAACAAGAAGAATGCTCAGGACTATAACAGGAACCACAATTGTATCTTATGCCTACCTTCCCATCTATCCTTAACTTACCGGTATTTCCTATCCTATCCTCCCATTTTGCCTTAACGTACTCATGGTTGCGGGCAGTCGTGTAAGCATTTCACTGCATATCGTACCATGTATGACTGTATATGACCAATAAATTTGAATTTGAATTTGGTTCAGCTGCTCTCCATCCAGCCCCTAACAGCCTCCAGGCACTGCAAGAGGGAGGTCATGGCATCGATTAACTCACCTGGGCTATGATATATAGCTGAGTATCATCAGCATACTGATGATGTCTGAGTCCATGGTGACGGATGATCGCACCCAATGGCTTCATGTGGATGTTGAACAGGAGTGGAGAGAGTACCGAGCCCTGCGGGACCCTGCAGTGAATGAGGGCTGGATCTCTGGCCTCCTATTAACACCGAGTGAGAGCGGCTACAGAGGAAAGAAGCGAACCAGGACAGCACAAAGCCTCCCATTCCCAACCCCATGGCCGGCCGACGGTACCCAAAGCTCCAAGAAGTCAAGTAGAGCAAGGATGGATGCACTATCCCACTCCTGTCAGAGACCATCGAAAGTGCAACCGATGCCGTTTCCATCCCATATCCAGACCTGTATGCTGACTGGTAGGAAATCTAGATAATCTGTTTTATCCAGAAACTTCTGGAGCTGCCACACGACCACCTTCTCAACTGCCTTCCCCAAAAAGGGAAGCTTGGAGACGGGTCGGAAATATCCAACAGAGTGGAATCCCACAATGGCTTCTTGAGATTTAGGCCTCCTTAAAATGCTGTGGCACTACCCTCCCCTATAAGAAGTCTACCCACCCATCACCTTCCGGGAAGCTTTCACAAGCACAGAGGGACATGGGCCTAAAACACAGGTGCTCTTGTGCATACGCCACCTCCTCAGGAGCAACAGGGTCAAACCCTTCCCAGACAACAGGGTAAGAACCTGCCCCAGGGGCCTCCGGACTGCCATCTAACTGGGAAACGAACAATTTTGTCTTCCAGAAAATCCACAAATTCCTTCAGGTGGACCTCAGTCTCCTCCTTCCACAGGAGGAGACAGCTCACCTTAGAGGGTCACTGGTCTATTATCTGCAGACACCATTAGTGCAAAGAAGTATTTACACTTTGCCACATAAGTTGCCACAAGATAGGCCTTAATAGCAGCTGTTATCCATGTTCAATCGAGTTCATCCCTTGTCTTCCGCTAGGGGCCCTCCAGTTGTCTCTTCATCCATTTCATCCCCCTCAGTTCCTCTTCATACCACAGAGGACAGAGAGGTCTACAGGTGAAGAGAGGTCACATGGGCGCAATCTCATACAGTGCGTCAGTCACCTTCCTATTCCGAGTAGTGACTAAGAGCTTGGCCGGACTGCACAGCAGATCCGCAGCTATAACCCCCCCAGTTCCTTCTGGAAACCCATCTGGGTCCAAACCAACCTAATAAGCCTCTCTGCGGGGAGAGGTTACAGCTCTCAAGAAACTCACTGCCACCCAACTGTGATCTGACCATAACAGGAGGACCAAAGACACATAGGCACTGCTCTGACAACATCAAATCAGATGAGTGGCCAGTATTCCTAGTCAGACCCTAGATAACCTGGGGCAGACACATGGAGGTCAGGGGTTCCATGAAATCCTGACTTCACCCCCCAGGGATGGCAGGTTCAAATCTCCCAGAACTATAACCTGGGGAACTTCACCACCAGCCCTGCGGGTGAGGTCCAGGACCCCAGGTAGGGAAGCTGCCACACAGCAGGGAGGCTGGTACAGCACCAGCAATCCCACATGTCATGGTCAGATCACTGTCAGATCACATGGTCAGAACCCGTCATGGTCAGATCACTCGCTCCTTGGACTGGACTTCCGTTCCGCATCCCCCCATTGCAGGGAGGCGGGACCGTTAAAATGGTTCCACCCCAGGCGCCTGATGGACCCTGAGAGGTTTCTGATGGAGCTTGGGCCATTTCCCGAGGTACATGCTCACGACCCTGTGGGGGACCTGGTAGCCACCTGGAATAGGGTGGCTG
>JAEANM010022562.1:0-11578 GCA_017656035.1 Myanophis thanlyinensis
TACCTTAACTAGCCCATATACATGCAAATACATTTAATACCCCCCCTTTACAAAATCTCCATTTGAATCTTGACACACAGCATGTATGCATTGCACATGCATGCATGTGCAGATGGTGTGGTTGCACATATAGTGCACGTGGAGGAGCCACATTCAAGTGCAGATGGCATGTGCAAAGTGTGTACTTTTCAGCACTTGGTAAGTAAAAGTTTTGCCACCACTGCTCTAGGATCTAATGTGTTTCAGGGGAATGTTCAGATTTTTCAAAAGGACAGCAAAAACCTACAAACATCAATGAATCTCATTGAATGAGTTTTTCTTGTCTGTCACTGATTCATCCCATTCCAACTCATTGTAGAAATAAATACGAGGGAAAACCTGTGTGCTGCCTTGTATTCATTGGAGCAAAAAGTTTCCTCTTTAATAAAATACAGTAAGTATATTGCAGTAAGTGTCTTCAAAGCAGAACTGGCAGAGCTAGGGCTGTTTTTCTGCTTTGCTCTGGTCTGATCCAGTCCAGCCTTAGGGAAAACTCTGCTGATACCATAGAAACACTCCTCCTATTTCCAGGAGCAAATATATATCTGGGAAAGAAACATGGACAATCCATCCCTTCCCTTGGGAGGAGGCTTTCTGGGAAAAAATGTTGCATCCTACTGAAACATCCTTTGACGAAAAGAGAAGCAGCTTTTAGAGGCTGCCACCTCAGGCTTGCTAATAAACATGTGCTAATTATCTAATTGATAATTAGCTTATAATTCAGATATAATTATAACATTTGATATTCCCAACTTGCATCCTGAGGTTGCAGTCTATCACTAGCTAACTCTTTCTGAGTTAGGAGATGAGATCTGTTGGCAGATGTATCTGCATGATGGGGACGAGGTACATCATCAGTATATATATATACAGGCATGATTTGCAATGCGACATCATAATGTATATTTCGGCCTTTTGCCATAATTGTGTTCAGGTGGTGTTTTTTTTTCTCTTTAAAAATATGTTATTTCTTTTCTTTTTGTTCTTTTTCTTTGATTAAAAAGTTAAAAAAGAAATTGTTAAGCATTTAATATATGTGTGTGTGTGTGCATGTGTATATATTGTATACACACAAACTTTTGCACAATACATATATATATTGTATGTGTGTGTATACTATATATATTGTTTTCGTAAATTTTCACAGGTGCAGGTATGCAGGTCTAGGTTTATTTGGGTCTTTTCCCATGTAGGTTTGAGAATATCTTCACAACGTTTCGGCGAGATCCCACTCGCCATCTTCAGGCTGGTGCCTTCTGCTTCATGCCAGGGCAAGAAGTGTGTGACCAGAGCTGCTGTCTCTCTATAAATACTGGTGGGAGGACATGGTGTGCTGGGCTGGTTGGCTCCACTGCAGCCTCTTGATTACTTGATGGAGTTAATGTTGGTATAATGGGCTGTGTGATGGCCTTGCAAGTTCTTTTGTTGTAGGTCTTTATTCTAATCTTCTGGGTCTTTATTGTAATCTTCTGGGTCGTTTGTGTTTTGATCTCTTTTCCATAAATATATATTGTACAATATATATATATATATATGTATTGTGCAAAAGTATTAGGCAAATGTGTAAAAATACTGTAAATTAAGAATGCTTTCAAAAACGTCTATTTTGATTGTTTATTTTTATCAATTTACAAAATGCAAAGTGAACGAACAAAAGAAAAATCTAAATCAAATCAATATTGGATGTGAAACCAATATCCTCACCCTTGCACAAAGTCAGGGATTTTTATAATTAAACAATCATACCTAGCAGATTGTTAATGATCATCAATTAATGATGATCAATTAATGATCATCAATTTTGTATGTTGGTTGAAACAAAGTTAAAAGAGAAACAGCTGTGTAGGAGGCTTAAAACTGGATGAGGAACAGCAAAATTCTGATATTAAGGTGAAGTTATAGAAGAGAGTTTCATGTCACAGACATACTCCATGGCAAAACCGAGCAGAGGAATAAGACAAAAGGTAATGCATCAGCAAAGTCTCTCCTAGGCAAAGATTTTAAAGCATACTGAGGTTTCAAGATGTGCTGTTCAAGCTTTGAAGAAGCCCAAAGGAACCAGCAATGTTGAGGACCATAGACACAGCCAAGGAAACTTAATGTAGCAGATGAAAGAACATGCTTATTTCCCTTCGACATTGGAAGATGTCCAGCAGTGTCATCAGCACAGAACAGGCAGAAACCAATAGTACACCCCTCAATTTCTGGTCATGGAAGTCTGGCCAGAAGTGATCTTCATGGGAGAATTGCAGTCAAAAAGCCCTACCTCTGATGTGGAAACAAGGCTAAGTGACTCAACTATGCATGAAAACATAGGAACTCGGATGCAGAAAAATAGCAACAGGTGCTCTGGACTGATGAGTCAAAATTGGAAAGATCTGGCTGTAGCAGGAGACAGCTTGTTTGCTGAAGGGCTTGAGACAGGGAGGCATGTGATTGCCCCAAATTTATTCTGCAGCAGGACAATGGCCCCAAGCATACAGCTAATATAATTAAGAACTATTTTCAGTGAAAAGAAGAAAAGGAAGTCCTGGAAGTAATGGTCTGGCCCTCCCTGAGCCCTGATCTCAATGTCATCAACTCTGTTTGGAATTATATGAAGAGACAGAAGGATTTGAGGCAGCCTACATCCACAGAAGATCTGTGGTTTGTTCTCCAAGATAGTTGGAACAAACTTGAAGGAACCTTGCCAAATTCCTTCAAAAACTATGTAAGTATACTTAGAAAAATTGATGGTGTTTGAAGGCAAAGGATGGTCACAACAAATATTGGTTTGATTTGGATTTTTCTTCTGTTCATTTACTTTCCATTTTGTTAACTAATAAAAACAAACTATTAACACTTCTATTTCTGAAAACATTCTTAATTTACAGCACTGTTGCACAACTGTCTAAAACTTTTGCATAGTACTGTATACACATATATACACACATACATTATAAATTTATTTCCAGGTGCCCTTAAGTTAATGGCACTTAAGGAGCTCCCATATTACATCCCTCCGCGAGCTGCACTGGCTTCCTGTGGCCTTCCAGGTGCGATTCAAGGTGTTGGTTCTCACCTTTAAAGTGCTCCATGGCTTGGGGCCTGGGTACTTATGGGACCAACTGTTGCCACCATCAGCCTCCCGCCGACCTGTGCATTCCCACAGGGCGGGCCTCCTTGGGGTTCCATTGTCAGGACATTGTCGTCTGGCAGCCCCAAGGGTTAGAGCCTTCTCTGTGGGGGCACCCTCACTTTGGAACAAACTGCCCCCAGAGATACCGACCATCACGGACCTAGGGACCTTCTGGTGCGCGCTAAAAACCTTTTTGTTCCAACAAGCTGGTCTGGCCTAGTACTATTGGTTGGGGGTTTTTAATTGGCTTTTAATTGGTTTTTAATTGGCTTTATTGGTTGGTAATTTTAAATTGTTTTATTTTTTAACATTTCCATAAATTGGTTTTAATTAGCCACTGATTTAATTTATTTTGATTGTATTTTAATTGTCATATTTTGCATTTTTAGATGGCTGTGCACTGCCCTGAATCCTTCAGGAGAGGGGGCGGTATAGAAATGCTGTTAAATAAATAAATAAAAATAATGTGAACCTCCGGCGATTGCTTAGATGTGTTTCTAAGCAAGATTTTGGAAGAGCTTTTTGCCCTCTTTCTCCGTATTGAATAAAGGAAGGACTGGCCCAAAGTCAACCAGCTGTCTTTATGTCTATGTAGGATTGGAACACTTGGTTTCCCTGTTTTTAGCCTGGTGCCTTAACAACCACACTAAACCTGCTCTATAAAACATCATATATTATGTAGAAATCACTGGTTTACAAAAATACATTATAATATATTGTTATGATTAAATACAGCAACAGATTGAGTCAGTCTCTTTATTTTTGTTTTTGTTGGGGTAATGATGTTATTCAAAGATTAATTGAGTCAAATAATTTGATAGTACTCTACTGTTGTAAAATATCCTACAACCTATTGATAAAGTTATTGTTTTATTTTCTGATTAAAGGAGGACATTGTACTTTAAAACAGATACATTACACATTTCCAATCATTATGGTTAGGAACGGTGGTTTTTGTCTATGTAGCAGAGGACATCCATTCCAAAGATTGATGATGGACACAAAAGAACCAAGGAAAACTATCCTGATGCATACTGAAAGGCTGCTAAAATTTATTTATTTATTATATCTAGGTATTTTGTCATTATTTTTGATGACTAAAATCCTGAGAAAGCACAATTAATATTTTTATTAGTGAAATATTTAGTATTATTATTGAACAGCTCTAAATTAACCTTTTAGCAAAAGAAGAATGTGCTTAAGGTACCAAGGGGTGGGGGCACACCAGAGAGTCTTTTGTCCAGGTGTCATACCTTTAATTCTTTCATTGCCACACTCAGTTTTAACTTTCAGTCATTATTGAGTCTTAAGTTTTGTATATTAAGCAATGGAAAAGACAAGGGGCATCATTCTTGGGTGATTCTTAGGGCATTGGTTGGCCTTAATTAGTCTTGCTATTCAATTAGCAAAATATTGGAAATATCAAGGAGAATTGTGGTGTGTGTGTGTGTGTGTGTGTATGTGTGCCAAAATCACTGTCCTGGGCAAAACCCAGACCATCCAGGAATACATCCATTAAGGTGGCATCCCAAAGATGAGCTGCTGAGGGAAAGCTTCACGCAGCAGCAGACATGGGAGGAAGATCAAGCAGGGAAAGTGCTGTGGCAGGACAGGACTTTGCATGGAATGGACTATTGACAGATAGCCAACATCTGACATTGGGAAATCCTATCAGTGTTTGGAAAGGGCTGGATTATAAGATAGTACTGAGGCATTGGTCATAGCACCACAAGAGCAGGTACTAAGCACCTCTATTGGGTTCTGGCTCCCAATCTCCAAGCTGGTATGCATCCCAAGAAGCAACCTGGTTAGGGACGAACATGACACACTAACTTCAACCATCAAGTCTACATTGGTGCTGCATTGAATACTGAGGTGGTCACAGTTGAGATGAACTTTGGCTCTTATGAACAACAGGTGCTACTGTGAGAATCAATTTTACTCTAGCTACAAAGCTTCCTATAACATAAAGGAAATATATGAAAATACATGAATACCAGTTGACTTTAATATAGCTACTTTATTACTGTCTGAACAAATTCAAAAAGTTTCTGATCAAATGATGACAGCAAGCTAATTAAGAACTGCCACAAACTCAGGAGGATGAAAGTGGTCTCTTGACTTAGCTGGGTGCTGGGTCTTTTTTTGACTGTTCAGATCACTTCGGGACATACTGCCTCTCATTTTCCACCTCCCTTTGCAGTTACAAAGACATGTAGCGATCACAGAACACTTTCCACACCTAAACATACTTTTCAGCAAGTCAGAGTAAACAGAGTAGATATGGTGCAATTGATTGTCTTTGGAGATTGTCCAGGGTCCAGTGTTGTTCAAATATCCTGCCAAGAAAACCTCTTACTGGAAACCAACCGATGAATTATATTTCCTGATTAACTCTTTACTGATATGCAGTTGTAAATGTAACTTATAAAATGCTTCTTAACTGCCTTATTTGTACCTTTGGACTGGCAATAAGTGCAGCCCATTGACTTCCAATGTGGCTCTAATTAAACACATAGTAAGACCATGGCAAAGAATGCCTGCTTTTGTAACTTGGACATAATCCTACTGAGAACTGTATCATGTAACACAAATTATGCTTAAAGCATCTTTAGACACTCTTTGCTAATTAACTCTGTTTTTTCGGGGTGTGGGGGCAGGCATGGATTTCCATGTGAGGGTTTACTAGGGGAAAATTCAAGACCTTACTGCTATTCAAAGAGTTTTTGGAAACTTACCCATTTCATTTATTGAATAGTTTCTGTAATTTAAGTTTCAGTTTCTAGTTTAATAATATTATATTCTACATCTTTTAGCTCTCAACCACCTATAATCACTGAGAGTCACGCAGCATATAGCTTTTATTATTAATTAATTAATTTATTTATTTATTAAACCAATTTATATAGCCTTCCATCTCATAAACAAGCTACTCTGGGCAACATACAACAATTTGCAATAATAATGTCCATGCTAATAATGTTTGACTTTGTAAGTTTCAACTGTATTTTCAAAAAAAATAATTAGAGGAGCAGTTTTTCTATACATAAATGCAGGTTTGGATTCATATCCATACTTTACATTTTGTTAAACAGATCAGAATTGATTAGATTCTGATAAAAGACTAAGCTATAATCCCTGATGCACAAAATGCAGTCTTGCTTTACATCTCACTCAGTCAAAACCACATAAACCATATTATTATTGAACACAATGGGGGAACTACATGTGAACATGCATACCAGAATCTGAAAGTTCTCCTTATTTAATACAAACAAATTTAGGAAGAATTAATTGGGAGCAGAGAAGCAACCTGTTAAGATGTTTAACCCACCTGTTACTTTTTCCCTTCAAATATACTTCCTTTTCTTCTGTAAAATTCCAAGTGAGTGCTTACTAACAATACCTGTATCTATAAAGGTATTGAGAGGCATGAACTTGTTGTGGATCAAATTGGTTCCTTTAATCACATCCCCAAAAAGATGAATGTGTGGAGATTCTGAATCATCCAGTCATGGTTGTCCCAAAGGTGCTTTTTGAAAAGGCAACTGGACTTTCTTGGTTGTTTTTTCTGTGAAGCTGCTTGGATGAGAAATGAAATGTTTTCAAGGAAAAAAACAAGAAAGTCCAGTTGCTTTTTCAAAAAGCACCTTTGGGATCCCCAAAGAGTTGTCGCTAAAAATAAAAACAGTAAACCAAACAGTGAAATAACCTTTTATATTTGTTCATATATCACTGTAAAAGAAAAAAGTACTGTATGTTCAAGAGGTCAATGCAATTTTAACTTTGGCATTATGGAATATCAGCTATAATTTTTAAAATCCCTGGAATGTGTTTAGTTAAGCTTAATTTCAGTCTAGATTATGCCAGGCCTTTCCTGTCCTTTTGTTATCTCTGACCAATCTTCAGGAATAGTAAGCTTGTTTTTCTGAAGAAATATTTTCATCCTAATTGTGCTGATTTTGTTTTTAGTTATGCATATTTTCCCATGAATTTGAAATAAAGTGCTCACAAATGCATTCTTATAAAGTTATACTGGTTTTAATGGTTCTTAAATTTCAATGCTGTTAATGTTGTACATATGTGCAAGGATAGGGAGGAGAGAAATTTGAAATGTAATATAGTAGTTTCAAGAGAAGTACTTAGGAAAAGAAAAATAGGAATACCCAGAACTACCATATCTGGTTGTAGACATCGAGGTAACTACAACATAACTGCATATCACCAATCCTCAAAGCAGGTACCTCCAAGTAAGTGGCATTTCCTGCTCAAAAAACCTGAGGAAACAACAATGCCTTAATAGCCTTTTTGTGATCTGTTTAGGGACAGATTTGGGCTACTTAAAAATCCTTCCAAATGTGTATGAGAGAGAGAGGGAAAGTGAATTTGTGAGTTCCAGGTCTCAAGATAAAGGGATATTTGCAGGTATAATAACAATATTAGAACAAATTGCACAAAAATGCTATTTAGCAATTATGTTGAACTAAGAGAGAGAAGACAAATAATCCACTATGATTTTTAAGGGCCTCATTAATTTCCTCTGAAATTCCCTGCTTGCTCAAGTTCCACTCCCCGTGTATGATTAAACATTCAGTAATTGCAAAGGGGCTTGGCTTCAAAGCAGGCTCTCTGGATAAATACAGGAGTTGTCAACACCTCTCTGTCTTGCCCCTCTGGACTACCATGGAGGGGATGGCTCTCTGTCTGTTGGCTGCTCTATTGATTGGTTTTCTAGGGTCTTCCCATGGGGCTCTGTAAGTATTATATCTATTTCAGCAGGGAGAGTAAAGCAGTGATGGGGAAGCTTTGTGGTCCTTCGCAGAGTAATGAATTTACTTGCATGTAAATACTTTGGATCTTTTTCAGAAAGTCCAATATACCCCATGACAGGAGTAAAAGTATTATAATCATCAATAAGGGGAACTGACAGCCCCTGAAGTTCTAAACTGAAGAATTGTCTTTGGAGTGAAAATTCTCTGGACAAATAATGACCTCTTGCTCTCAGTTATGGCTGGGGAGAGGGGCATCTAAATTATTACCAAATAGCATACTATTTCTGATGCGTCAACAACTTCCAGAAAACAATAAAGTTGAATATCTAGAAAACAGTCATCCCACATTCTTTGTTTCTGATGTCTTCAAGTAACCTTTTGTTATCATGGCTAAGACTTCAATGAGATAGAGACTGGCCCACTCGCTTGTTTTGAGAAAACATTTAATTTTCTGTTTGTATCTATACTGGAAAACCAGATATGTCTTTGTATAACTAAACGGCCTATGAATTATAGCAGCAGTGAGGCTGACTATATTTCTCTGGTGCCAGTATGGAGAATCAGCTACTGAAAAAGCGAAAGACAGGAGGAGGAGGAGGCAGAGAAGGCGATTTGTCAGTATACATATAAGAATTCTTATTGCAGTTAAGAAAGGTAAGCAGTCAGTTCTGGTCCTATTTGGGATTACAAAGAATCTCTCTGTAGAGGTAAATCCAAAGCAGGGACAGCCAAGAGAGACAAAGAAATCTCAGCACTATGCTGGATGGGGATTTTGTTAGGGACTTGACAGAATTCAAATCTGTTTATTACTTTTAAAGGAACAGAAACCTAAACACTATATTTACAAATAGGAGACAATATTTGAGACATTTAATGTAGGGTTCACTTCCTTTTCACTTTGGGAAGGCAACTGAAAGGACAGTGTTGGGTGTGTGTGTTCAAATGGTATTTCAAAAGCGAGGCTTGTGATTTTAGACAGGTCCTATATACCTTTCCTTCCAGAATATGATCCTCAATGACTACTTCCTTGTTAGGGTTTCAGTAAGCAGGAACTCAGGAAGGATTTTGTTGGCTTTGTTTATTTAACAATAATGGGTGAAACTACATCAGATGTACAAATCCATGGTCAGGCTACCTAAGACATTGCTTCAAGGAGCAGTCTTAAAAGTTCATAAAAAGAATTGTAAATTCTAATTGTTTACACTCAATTACTTTGAAGAATATAATGTAATATATGTATGGTTACAACTGCCAGCCCACTACAATAACACAAGCAACAGCTGTGCAATAATGGGTAATGTGATCATTGTAGCAGAAGAAAGCAGTGTTTGTAAAAGCATATGCGGATTATCACAATTAGCTTAATTATTGTCAATTATCATCATGAAACCTTCTCTGAGCTTCAGTTCTTGGCTAAGGGGAAGTACATTTTTGTTCATCCAAGGACATTTATAGGGAGGTGCGCATGGTGATCATTCTTAGGCATTCATACTGCATTCCTCTACACTCTGAGGAGTACTGACCAGTGATGTTATTTGAAGTGGTTTTTTTTTTTTTAGTACAGTGGGCCTGGGAGATCCTGCTGGCCAGGCACTTTATGGATAAACTTGCTCATGTCTGCTCTAAGTTGGATACTGGATGGGCAATTTTCCTCATGCCAAAATACAAACAAAGGCTCAAACAGGAACCCCCGGTTCAAAGAGAAATCATGCATTGGACAGAACAATCAGTGGCTGCCTTACAAGACACACTAGAAGACACAGACTGGGACATGTTCCAACACACCACAGATGACATCAGTGGCTTTATGGAAGTGGTTGTGGGATTCATTAGGAGACTAGCAGATGACACTGCACAAAAAACAACCATCAGAACATTTCCCAACCAGAAGCCGTGGGTAGATAAGACCATCTGCGACACCCTGAGATCTCACACCACCGCCTACAATGTGGGACTTGTGTCAGGTGACATGGACCCATAGAAAGCTGCATCATATAATGTGCAGAAAGCAGTAAAGGAGGCTAAGCAGCACTATGGGAGGAAACTGGACTCACACCTCCAACAGAGTAACTCCAGAGTAACTTTTAGGCCTATGGCAAGGCCTAAAAACAATAACGGACTATAAACATCCACCAACATCTGACAAGATGATTGCAGATACATCCCTGGCAGACAAGCTGAACATCTTCTAAGCTTGCTTTGAGAATGCAGCCAATGGAGCTAGCAATGCCAATGCTAGTGACACCAAGGGCTACAGCCAGGAAAAGAACACCAATACCGGGAACATGCTCACCATCTCTGAACATGAAGTAAGGAGAGAATTCAAGAGAGTGAACATCAGGTAAGCAGCAGGACCAGATGGCATCTCAGGTTGTATCCTCAGATCCTGTGCAGACTAACTATCACCTGTGTTCATGGAGATATTCAACCTCTCCTTACACCAATCAATAATCCCCACATGTCTCAAAGAGTCCACCATTGTCCCAGTCCCCAAGCAACCACATCCAACTTTCCTCAATGACTACTGCCCTGTAGCCCTGACCCCAATAGTGATGAAATGCTTTGAACAACTGGTCAGAGACCTCATCACTTCCTCACTATCAGACATGCTGGACCCCCTACAGTTTGCCTACCATTAAAACTGCTCAACAGATGACACCATCTCTCACATCACTTACCCACCTGGACATCAGAAAAGGGAATTATGTCAAAATGCTCTCTGTGGACTACAGCTCTGCATTCAACACCATAATTCCCTCCACACTCACCGTCAAGTTGGAACAACTGGGACTCAGCCCACCCCTATGTCGGTGGATCTCCAACTTCCTGAATGGGAGACCACAGGCAGTAAGGATGGGTGGATGAGTGCTCCACCTCACTCACCCTCAGCACCGGAGCACCCCAGGGCTGTGTTCTGAGACCCCTCCTGTACTCCCTATACACATACGACTGTACGGTCACTACTAACTCTACCACCATCATCAAATTTGCTGATGACATCATTGTGGTGGGCCTGATCTCTGACAACAGTGAGACTGTCTACCTAGAAGAGAGCACAAACCTAGAGAATTGATGTCGGAAAAACTTAATGTCCTTCTTAATGTCAGCAAGACAAAGGAATTGATAGTGGACTTCAGTATAAAACAAGAAAGGAAATACCAGAGCCCGGTCATCAATGGAAGCCCGGTAGACTGCTTCAAATACCTCAGTGTGCACATCTCGTAGAACTGTCCTGGACCTGCCACATCAACACCATGGTAAAAAAGTCCCGACAATGTCTCTTCCACCTCAGATGCCTGAGAGACTTCAGACTTCCACCGAAGGTGCTTAGGAACTTCTATTCCTGCACTGTAGAGTGCATCCTGATGGGCAACATCACAACCTGGTTTGGGAATAGCACCATGCAGGACAGACAAGCACTACAGAGGGTGGTATGCTCAGCTGAGTGCATCATCCGCACCAAACACCCCAAGCTGCACTCCATCTACAACAAATGTTGCCAGACCAAAGCTAAGAAGATAGCAAAGGACCCCAGCCACCCCAACAATAGATTGTTTACCATGATGTGGTCGGGAAAGCATTTTTGCTCTCTGAAGGCAAACACAGAAAGAATGAGAAAAAGCTTCTTTCCACAGGCAATACGGACACT
>JAEANM010022563.1:0-11578 GCA_017656035.1 Myanophis thanlyinensis
CTGATTATCCTCTGTAGTCTGTGTCTGTCTTGTTGGGTTGCAGAACCAAACCAGACAATTATAGAGGTGCAGATGACCAACTCAACAAAATAAAGAAGAAAACAGCTGAATGCCTGTTTATACAATTATTTAAAATAAATCTATGAGTTGAAATAATTTTAAAATATAAATGATTAAATACAGAAATTTTATTTCTTACGTTTTGATAAAATACCAACATGTATTTGTACCTTAAATAAAATTATTATATAATAAACTAGATGAAGTACATAAAAAATTCTTATTTTTTTCTGCTAGGCAACTCTGGTAACTCTGGAGGCTAATTATTTTAATAGCAGTTGAAAATGTTCAGCTAGTGATTGCTGTAAGAAAGGTTTGCATAAGTAGTCCTCCACTTATGGACACAGTTGGGACTTTAATTTGGATCATAAAGTTGTTATAATCATAAGTCAAGGCACCACATGACCAGACTCAATATTATTACCATTTTTACAGTGGTGGTTGTGTGAGTCACTGCAGTTGGTAAGTGTGAACATATTTTATGCAATGGATGTCGTTCCTGGAAAACAGCAACATTTAAAAAAAATGCAGTCACATAAATGCAGGATGCTGAAACCGGTCATAAATGCCAGTGATTTACCAAATGCTTAACACTGACAACATGATAATGAAGTGACTTCAACAATTGGTCCTAGGTAACTTTTTTTTTTTGAGTCTGTTGTGATTTTGAACGGTTGTCAAATAACTGGTCATAAGCTGAGGACTATCTGTAGGCATACCTATTTCCCTAGATTTTAGGAATGCATATTTGTCCCTCCCTACCTGCTCTATAGCATTTCCTGTACGTGACTTATTGAGCATGTGCGTATATTCATCATTTTAAGTTATGTTGAATTGATTGATATCTCTTCTATCACTGGCATTTGGGCACATCCCAAGATTGTATGGCAGGGCTGTCAAATCCTGGCCCACAGGTCGGATGCATCATGCACTGGCCATGCCCCCACCCAGTTTAGTGAAGGGAAAAAAAAGGTCCCAATATGTCACATGACACCACTATGACACCATTAGTTTGACACCCCTATTTTATGGGTTCGGTTCCTGTAGGTATCCACACAAGGTTTCTTGTCACTATCCTGTAACACTTGGGGACTATTGCTTAGTTATGTTGCCAGAAACTCTTTTCTTTCACTGATTTTTCAAGAAGGAAGGCAATAACTGTCCCTTTCCTTCATATTCACTAGGCTGTATGTTAAAAGCTGCATTGGTTCTTTATGAATTTAAAGCTTTGTTGTACAGAACAATGCCAGACATTGGGGGGAAAAGAGAAAAAAAGAATGAATACCTTCTTTATGGGTTTTATCACACTCTCTGGGAATCTGAGTTTTTCAGCTGCAGAATTGTTCCTGTTTGCATATACAACAAAGCAACCTTAATGGCAGTGACTGCAACCTACAAAAGGAAACACTCTACATTGCAAGGCGTCAATGCTAGCTTGTTGTCCACATAAACTACTTCCAATCATTGATTGAGATTTTTCCCTTGCCTTGCTTTTAGCTAGTCTGGAGGGTGTGTGTGTGTGGGGGGGGGGACCTACAATTCTTAAAAAACAAAGTCCATCTTTTTTTTCTGTTACGAAAACCTACCTGACAGAAACTTTAACTTCCTTTTTGGATTCTTGGTATTTGATTTGGGGAGGGGGGACCTTTATAGTGTTTGCTTGGATGAACAAGTCAGCTATCTTTCCTTTAATCTTTTCAATGCTTGAACTTCTTGAAATTGAATTTTTCCATACTCGCTACATCTATTCTACTCCAGTCCAATCCAGCCTATTGAGAAAAATGGGAGCCATGCTTTGTTGTTGTTGTTTTCACAAAAATGATCTGAATGCCTGCAATAGGTTTTAAGTATCATTGTGTGTATGAGGCATAGTTTGTATATTATTGTTTTCTGTAATGGAGTAGCAAATGGCACATGGTTGCATTTTCAAGTGGTACAGATGCTACAAAGCATCTCTTTCCCTCTCCCCATTCTTAACATAAGAGCCAGCTCCCTTCATTATTTCTCAATCCATTTGAATAATTTCTCCAATTGGAAAAAAAAAGATAATGGAGAAAATATAAGTAAATTGGTAATAGAGCTGACTAGGTTTTCACATAACAAGAGGTGCCAAAGAAAGCTGATATATTTAACTTGTGGATGCTGAAACAGCAACCATTAGAAAACTTGGCTTGTATTCTTTAGCTGACTTATGTTTCTTAATCACCTTTAAGTTGTCATAAGCAGATGCTTCCTCCATCGGTTGCAGCTTTGCCGCAAGCAGACAAAAAAAAGTTTGTAAGTCTTGACATTCAAATTTCCAGCACTACTGTATCCATTATCTACTGATCAGGTATCTTATTAAATATTTAGTGTTGCTTGTTAAGTCTGTTTTTTAGTACAACTCATCATATCTCTGGATTTAATGTTATGGTCTAGGTCCATCTACAGTACATGGAGAATTATATAACACCAATTATTTCAAATTATTGCAGACACTGAGCTATTCTAAAAAATATTTAGGCAGAGTGATATCCTGGCCCTGCTTCTCACCATGAATACCTAATTAGTATTATTACAAAACTTTGGCCACAGTTAAATATGAATAGAAGCACCATTGCAGGGAAGCAGGTGTGTTATACCAGCTCTATATGGTATCTATGTGATTCCTTAGTCAGTTAGAGTTATACACAGATGGTTATAGCATGTGGAACTGAATAATATTCAGCAAAATACTATTGTGTATGTATGTATGGCCAAAAATACAGAACATAAAAAATGACCATTATATATTATTTTGTCATGGATCTGCCCCCAATCCTCTCTGAATGTGAGTTTGGAGAGGAGGGTGAGTTTGAGTCAGCAGAGGAAAGCACAGAGCTTGATGTTAGTTAGGACCAGGGCTCGAAGTGCCAACCTGGTGGAGCAGCCTCAGCTGGGTCAATCAGATGAGCAAGCTTAGGCTGAGGGAGTCAAGCCACAGGTGCCAAATTGGCCAGGAGGCTCCAGGTTAGGACTGGGAGCAGCTGCTGCTCATTAGCAATGATGAGATGGAGTCCACACCGCTTCCTGATCCAAGGTCATATAGAGCAGTGTGGAAACAGGCACAATGCTGGTCAGCTTGACTACCCATGAGAAGGCAACCTCACCTCTCAATAAGGGCTGAACCAACTTTGCCTACTAAATTCTGCCATATGGACTTGAGTGTTGCTGGAGCAATGTGCCCAGTTCTGTTCTTTATGTGTTTTTGCTGTGTATCCTGACCCATTCATATATAGCTTTCCTGGACTTTGTGTGTGTCTGTTGGATTTGGTTACCCAATGACTTGCTGTGCTGAGCTTGGAATCTGAACTAGGGGTACTTTCTGAAGACCTATTTGGGGATTTTGAATAAACACCTGTAGACTCTTGCGGTACGTATGTGGGGAGTGTTGTAGCACATACTTTTGCATTATGATTATAATTATGATTGTTTTACATAGTTTATATTGACTGAAGAATTTGAATATTTTAAATGTAGCACTTAAAACAGTCACACACTGGCCACACTCACACCTGGTTTAGTGAAGGGGAAAAAAGTTGTGATATAGCACAGGATGTTGCCATGACAATACATGCTTGATACCTCTGATTTTAAAAAAAAAATCTATGACCCACTGATCATCTTTTCAAAGATATTTCTTTACCTAAACAGAGAAATAGAATAACCAAGGGCAAAAAAGCAGAGAGAACTGCTCTATCCTCTACGAACTGATAGTGGGAACAGATAATGGGTCTGGAGAGCTAGAGAAGGAACAGTCTACTGAATTTCCATCACCTTAGATTTTTTTTTTAAATCATGTTTTAAATATGTTATTCCAAAACCAAATTTTCCTTGGAAAGAACATCTGCATAGAAAAAAAAATGTTTTGGGTGTCTTTGTGACCACAGATACAAATCTACAGCTTTATCTCTGCTGCATATAACATAGTTTTGGCTACGTATCCATGGATATGTATCTACTGTACAGCAATACATAGAGAAGTAGCAATTCACAGAAAGCAATCAGTGTATTGCTTTCAGAATTTTATTTACAACACAGTACTGGGGTACATCAGACAACCCCTTGCCCCCTGGTCCAGTCATTTAGAGACAGTCTGATAATAGTCAATTCTCCCTAAATTTCATAATCATGAGCCAAGTAACAGCCTCCATTTATAAATCATACTCCCTCTTGAAGTTTGGATGACTATTACTCTATAGTTATGCTATAAACAAGAAAACCTGTTCAAGTAGATATTTGACTTTTAAACTAATTGCTAATTGAAAAGTGTTGTTGATGCATTTTTCTATTGTTGATTTGTATTACCCATTTCCCCCCTCCATCTTTCACTCTCATCTTCTTTGTACTTTGTAGTATGCCTACTCAACTTCGGAGTGAGATGGCAAATCATCAATCAATCAATCAATCAATCATACTGTTGCCTGGATTTCAAAAAACCCAATATTTTATCACATATTTACAAGTTTATGTAGATGTAAATACATGTAAATATGCATCAGAGGGCACATTAATAGTCAATTTTAAAATTCAGGATAGCCAGATTTTCCCATTTGTATTTACCATACCTCTCCAGGTAGATCATTTTAGGGGAAGAAAAAGCTATGTGGCACAAATCCATTCTGCTCTGGTTTCCCAAATTGTGCAACTCACATAGAAATTGCAGTGATGGATGGAATTAAATTGCATAGTAGTTGATTAATTTGAAAGATATGTCCATTCCCGTGAGCATGGATAAATGCCTAGAAATATCATTTAGCTGTTATTCTTTATATGTAGCTTATCTGAGTATTAGAAAAGTAATAGAACAGATTGCCAGCCAGGTGTTGCTTATTTTTATAAAGAAAAATTGTATGAGTTGCATTGACAGGGATGCTGCAAATATTTTTGAATAAACTTAATGTGGAAATTGCTGTATAATTTCACCATCATAGAAAAAACTTTCCTAAATATACCAAGCTTACTATGTGGAACACTATAACAATTACCAAGCACTCTTCTATGATGAAGTAAGTTGTTGCACACAACCAGAAAATATTGTATTTCTAGTAGGGTTGGAATTGGAAAGCACTTTGACATGAAGAATTTTCCTGGGAATCCAGGGTTTTTGTGCAATAATAGTGAAATGAGGACAATATAAATATTTGTGTAGTAGAGGCATTGAAGAAGAACATGCTGTATTATTTTGGTGTACCCAGGGTCACATTGTCTCTTTAGATAAAAAATCTTACTGTGTTGGCCTTCAATGGATGTCTGGCAGACATGACCATGTCCTTCAGCTTGCTAGAGTAAAGGACTTCTAGTGTTTAGGCACTTTGAGTTTAATTAAGTATGTCATAGGGAAGGGAGATTGCCTACTGCATTCTTTAGCAATAAAGATTGTGGTCCTTGTTAAATCCAATTGGTGCTCTGTGTTTGCTACACACTGTTTAAGGAATGCTTTGGCCTGATCATATCCAATGCTGACTGAAACACATGGACAAGAGCCCAAGGATATGATTTTAGTTGCTGCTGCCATGTGGATTGAAAATCATTGCTTTAGAGTTGCTTGCTACTGTGCATACACATTGTTGCATTCTTATGCTACAAAAGGGTTGATGGGTAAGTATTGGTTACAGATTACTCAAGTGGGCTGATGCACACACCTCCCAAATTCCAACTGTGTGTTGTATGGAGGTGTACATCCATCATACTGATTGGTTGATCTAACTTCCTGTGCTTTGCTTTTTGAGCCCCCTAGCCAGAATGAACATTTGCAGATATATAAGAGCAACAGTTAGCAACTGTCTGTGAATGACAGATACATATGTTACCTGATGTGTAGTGATGGAAAACTCTAACCCAAGTTTTAATGGGGAAGGCCAAGTGGAGAAAAATGGATTGTCCAAACAAATAGTTGGATATAGCCTCCAATTTCATGAAATCTCTCTCTAGTTGCAGGGTGGTATTAGAGTATTAGAGACACATTTTGGGACTTACAGGGTGATCTTAGAAATGTAGATTGTAGAAGTTTTGATGGTGCAAAATTGAAGATTGGTTCAACTAGGCACCATCAAGATGTGCTATTGATTTGGCTTGAAATAATCTGAGTGCTGCAAGTACCAATAGTGGCCACCTCTTGCCTTAAGGAATTTAAGGATAGCAGATGAGCTCCTCTGTGCATTTTCACCAATATAATCCCTTGAACAAAATGGAGGATTACCCCCAGCTATTTGAAGCAGGAGAACCAGGCAGTGGATAGACAGCAATGTCTGAAATCTGTATTTTGTTGCATGGCAAGTATTCTTGTATTTCAGTCTTTGCAAATTCCCAATATAAATAGACTTGATTAGCACCTTCTGCATCAGTTTGTAGATCAGAATACCTAAACCTTCATGCTTCCTAAGCATATTTACATTTGTAATTAAATATTACATTTTCTGCAATTAAAGAAGCAGTCACAGCTCAGTGCAGAAATGAGATAGAACACATGGCAGAACATGTGCAAAAGTGATTTTCCCATCCATACTTAAGATGACTTTGAATATTTTACTTTGGAATTACACAGTATGTTTAGACAATTATAGTATGGTGTATATAGGTATGGGTGTGCTATACAACATTGATTGGGTGCCTAATCAAATCCCCAAGTGCCATATGCAGCTTTAAATTTTGTCTTTACAGACCCTGTAGTCGTGAAGACTGCTTACATAGCTTTCTGCCAGTTTGAGGTGACACATTAAAGTCTCCATAGTGCTAGCCTTAAAATAAGTGCAATATAATTAAAAGAAGACCCAAATTCAACTCCCTCCTCAAATCTCAAGTTATTATCTCCCTGGAAATTCTGGCACTACCTCTTTGCATCCTTATCAAATTGAATCAAATTCTTTATTGGCCAAGTGTGATTAGACACAGAAGGAATTTATATTTTGTGCATATGCTCTCAGTGTACATTAAAAGAAATGGTACATTCATCAGGAATCATGTTATCCTCTATCATCTAGCTACCCCAAACTTAAATTGGAACTATCAGTGGAATTTCTTTAGGGGAAAAATGTCCTATGTCCTATGTATCCTAATTGTTTACATATAACTAGAACACACACTAACATATACAGTTGTGGGAAAGTACCACATCTTTTATCATTTCCATTGTTTTGACGTTTTTATTTATTGTTTTAGCAAATTAAAACAGTAAACTGCTTAGAGAACTCCAGTTCTTAGACAGATGAAATAAATGAGAAACAGATAGATCCATATAGATGCATACAAATAAGGCTGTAATGATTCAGGAAAGAAAAAAAAAAGAGTGAAGAAAAGTGAAGCAGAGGTGCAAGAAGGGTGTCAATTAGGTATATGGGTAGAAATTAGCTGGAATCAATAATGACAATCAGTTATTCCTTGTGCTGAGGCTATAATGTTTCCTCAGCATTGCCAGCTGCAACGCTGCAGTGATTAGAAGCCTCAACTGGCAGACACCCTTATTTTATTTTAGACTCTTGCATTAATAACCCTGAACTTCCTCTTTCTAAACCTTTTTTCTCCTGCCAAGAAGATATGTTCATCCTGCTTCTATTTTTATATCATTTTGCTTTTCAGCCTTATTTGTCTCTTAGAAAGAGAGCCTGATTCACCATTATCTTGTTATTTAGACCCTACCTTAGTATTTCTATCTGTGACAGGATGTATGAGCTCATCTTTTCAAAATTTTCTCCAAGCATTCTCCTTCTCAACCTATTCTTAATAAATCATTATCTACTGTATTTTGCACCTTTTATTTAATTGCTTTAGTTCTTTTCTTTATCTTCACATCCTTTCATTTTCCTCAGTCCTCAGCATGATCAACAAAATTACTGTTTTCCTTGAACTTTTAGTGTTACCAAAAAAGGAAAATGCTACTGCTTTCAAAGAAGTTGATTTACAGTTCTAACACTTTTGTTAGCCTGTTGGAATCTTCCTTCCTTCCTTCCTTCCTTCCTTCTCTCCCCCTCAAACAATAAAGCACAAAACAATGATAATGACAATTTTAAAAATAAGTATAAGAACCGTAGTGGCACAGTATTTAGAATGCAGTACTGCAGGCTACTTCTGCTGACTGCCATCTGCCTGCAATTTGGCAGTTCAAATCTCACCAGGCTCAGGGTTGACTCAGCCTTCCAATCTGCCGAGGTCAGTAAAAGGAGGACCTAGATTGTTGGGGGCAATATGCTGATTCTGCAAATTGCTTAGAGACAGCTGTAAAACATTGTGAAATGGTATATAAGTCTAAATGCTATTGCTACCTGAGAATCAAAATTTATGTTACTATGATCTATTCTACATCTGTAAATGAAATATATTATCTATTCCAAAAGTGTATAAAGAACTAAAATGTATTAACACTTCTAGTCTCCAAATTCAATTAGGATTTGGCAAAGGGACAAAAAGCAAACATAAATTGCTTATTTTGTGGAATTCAGTGGAATTTCTTTAGGGGGAAATGTCCCATGTATCCTATAATTGTTTAGAGATAATTAGAACACCCACTAAACATACAGTCATGGAAAAATGTAAGTGCATCTCATTGAAATTCTCAATAAATTATTGCAAAGTCAATTTTTTTAAGTTTTTTTGTTTGTTTGCTTTCCGTTTTCCAAACCTACAATTTTATTAAAGGTTCTCTGTTCTCTGACATGATTTTGTTTGTTCTCTGTTTGTTGTCTGATGTAGCACCTTGGTCCTGGGGAAACGTTTCGTCTCACTGTACTGTATATTGTTGAAATGACAATAAAACCTATTTGACTTGACTTGTTCCTGAAAATGCTCTTGTTCTCATTGTTCTTTCTAGTCCTATCTCAAAACAAAACAGAAGAAAATAAACAAAATTCATATTGCTTGAAGAGATACAACATATTTTTTTTCATATGATACAATTTCCTTCCTTGTGTTTATTATTATTGTACATTATTATAATATGGTAATATTTTTATAACTAGGGCAATGGGAAATAAAGCAAATTTTCAGCACTTTTTATATGTACTTTTAATAAGGTTTTTATAAGAGGAAGTACAATTTTAAACAGTTATTAAAAACTGTTTTAATCACATTCCCAGATATTATAAGGCAAAATAAGATATTCTGTTATCTCTAATGAAATTATGTGATCTTCAGAGCATACTTTAAAATTGTGAAAATCCTTTTTAAACTTTGGACACTCCACATGCCAAGAAAACTAAAGTCAAATAAGCAAATATGGACAACTACTAAAAACAACTACTGAAGTTAAATGTGCAATGATAGTTAGGGTGGAAAACCCTCTGTGGTGTCTCCATTCCCTTGATACCCAGGCAATGCTTATTTTGCTTAATGGTTAATCTAGGGATAGTTACTCTGTCTATTGGAAACACCTCTGTGAAAATTGAAATGAGTAGGAACTGTTGCTATCCTTAGAATATGACCAAATGTGGCAAGGGAGAAAAACTAACAAAAACAATAACCGCATTTAGAACATAGACTAATAGAGTTGGAAGGGACCTTGGAAGTCTTGTAGTCTAACCTCTATGCTCAAGAAGGAGACCTTATACCATTTCAGACAAATGGTTGTCCAGTTTCTTTTTGAAAACCTCCAGTGATGAAGCACCCCCAACTTCTGAAGGCAAGCTATTCCATTGGTTGATTGCTCTAGCCATTAGTAATTTCCTCCTTAATTCTAGGTTGCTTCTATCCTTGGTTAGTTTGCATCTATTGTCTGTTGTTCGTACATTTTATCCTCCAGACCCTAATCATTTTTGTTGCTCTTCTCTGCAATCTTTTCAGACATATTTTTAATATTGTGGTGACCAGAACTAGATGCAGTATTCCAAGTGGGTCTTTCTAAGGCTTTTAAAATGCTATTAGAGCTTCACATGATCTTGATTCTACCCCACTGTTAATAGCAATAGTACTTAGACTAGATATTATTTAAAAGCTTTAAATTATTATATGCATATACCTGAGAGTCCTACTGTATAAAACCTAAGAGACAGATTGACTTATTTATTTCTAGAAGGATAATAACATATAGGTAACATTCCTTCTCCACAGGGGTTACTCCATAATATGTAGAAATATATACATAGGTTCTTCACTGTCCCTTTATGGATCAATGGTCGGTGATTATTTTCAACCAAGTGGATATGGTTTTTTGTCTATTTGTAGAAATGCATCTGAAAGTTGACCTCATCTGAACGAATGGCATCTTTTGCCTTAATTCTGTAGGGACCTTATCAGAATGCATAGAAGGAATTCATTTATGAATTAATGAAAGTATCTCCTCCCCCTCTCCTTCTCCTATCTATTATATAAGGATGGATATATTAAAAATCACGAGCAAAATAATTCTACAATTTTGTACTAAGAAAAACTGACTGCTGCAAGAGGTATACGTTATGAACACATTTGCATATTTTTTCATTTTAAAAAATACTTTTTTTTATTGAAGCACAAACACTTCTCTCTCTTTCTGCATTGCATTTCATAATATTTGGTACTTACTTAGTTTTTGCAAAGAAGAAGAATGCTGAAGTCCTAACCTCAATAATAGCTCATTTTTTTCTACCTCCTACTGTAGCTTCAATGAAGTGTTGCTTCTATATCTTCAAGTATTCACTTTATATTCACTGGGATTAGAAATGTTTTGAAAAAGATTAAATATACTGAAAATCAAACACTATGGCTTGGGGCATTTTTCTTTAGTGTTTTTTTTTCCCTATAGGCCTGCAGAATCACTATTTATCATAGTAGTATTAGGATGGAAAGTACAAATATTTATGCAAATTATGCAAAATTGTATAAAATTGTTTAAATCACATATCCTATAGGCATGTGTATGATAATCATTCTTGTGTATGGTAATCACTCTTATTCTCAGAATATTATTCATTCATGTATCTATATTTATATACATATAAGATTTAATTCTTAAGAGTATGCTATATATAGCCCATTTTGAGACATAAATAAGAGCTGTGGTGGCACAGTGATTAGAATGCAGCATTGCAATCTAATTCTGCATATTGCCAGCAGTTCAGCAACTCGAGTCTCATCGGCTCAAGGTTTACTCATCTTTCCATCCTTCCAAGGTCAGTAAAATGAAGACCCAGATTGTTGGGTGCAATATGCTAACCCTATAGACCACTTAGAGAAGGCTGTAAAGCATTGTGAAGTGGTATATATGTCTAAGTGTTAAATCTAAGTGTTACTATTGCCACCGTCAGCCTCCAACCGACCGGTACTCTCCCACAGGGCAGGCCTCCTCGGGGTTCCACTGTTGGGACGGTGTCGTCTGACAGTACAAGGGTACAAGCCTTCTCTGTGGTGGCGCCCTCCCTGTGGAATGAATTGCCCCCAGAGATCCGGACCATCGCCGACCTGCGGACCTTCTGGCATGTATTAAAAACTCATCTCTTCCAGCAGGCTGGTCTGGTCTAACACCAAGCGGGGTTTCAAAATTTTAAAATTTTATAATTTTAAAATTCTAAATTGTTTTAAATTTCTTAAATTT